>MDKH01091091.1:0-28405 GCA_005239495.1 Nicotiana undulata
GATTAGGGTCGAATACGACCAACTAGAAGCCCCATTGGGCTCAGTATATCCTAGAAGGCTCTCGGGAAAGGAACCAAGGCCAAACAAGGAAAGGTATCAACCATACACAAAAGATCGAAGAAACACCCCAAGGCGCATACCTCAAAACGACCGAAAGGCAGATCGAGGACATAATCCTCAGGGACTCTTGAGCAGAGCCGGCTTCGACAGACACGCAGGACCGGAGGAAGCACCCTGGTTATCTTAGTACAACTTCAACATTGATGTTTCGGACATCGTATCGTCCATAGGTAAAATCAAAGACACCAGATGGCCAAAGCCCATACTATCAGATCCATCGCAAAGAAATCATAACCCGGTATGCGAATTTCACGGCACACACAGTCATAGGACCGAAGATTGCAGACAACTCCGAGAGGAAGTAGCCCGACTACTCAACAAAGGGCACCTCCATGAATTCCTCTGCGACCGAGATAAAAATCAATTTCGGGAAAGAGAGGCGAATAGGAAAAATGAAACAGAAGAACCTCAACATGTCATACACATGATCATGGGAGTGATCGACACCCCACAGGAACCCATCATCAGACGAACAAAAATATCCATCGCCAGGGAAAATCAAACTCGAGGTTACTACCCGAAGACGCTCTCACATTAGCGATGAGGACATCGAGACCTTGTCTCAGCCCCACAACGACGCACTGGGATGCCATGGATACACTGCATGAGGGCAGTACCGTCAACCCTCCATCAGATGATGAAATTTCCAATAAAGGACGGAATAAAAATAGTATACGGGGAGCAACATGAAGCAAGAGAGATGTTCCCGGTGCACATTGTGGCACCGGAACCGACACCTTCCACATCGAATGAGCCAAAGGAAAATCAAATAATCAAGTAGCAATCACAAGCTACATCTTCGGCTGCACCCGAATTTGTGAGTAAAGGATCGTACCGTGTCCTCAGAACAAGCAGTTGAAGCGCATCGAGGCTCGAACGTCATTGCCACTAAGGTATAGCTATCTCCTTTTTTATTTTTTATACTGACCTACATGTAGGTGTCTGGTAAAAGTAATCGAAGAACCTTCCAGCTTGAAGACCTTAGGTTTTAAAGCATGCGCTGCACTCCTTTCCTTCGATCGGATTTTATCCCAGAAAGGGTTTTACCGGCAAGGTTTTTAACGAGGCAACACATATATGCTACCTAAGGAGGACTCAAAAAGTATTCAAGGTTTCTCGTCAGTCAGCCTAAAATACTAGGCGGGGGGCATCCCCTGGGGAGATCACCTCTTCAGAGAAGTCGAAATGAGCCAAAGAGCGTCTCGACAGGAGATTAATGTATCAGGCCAAACGGTCAAATGAGCCATGCCCGCATAGAATAATCGAACCTTCGACGACGAGAACTATGTATACTTGTACCAAGTAATCAAAGGAGTATCTCTTACCATCAAAACGTTTTGCGCCTCAAAGAAGTTTGTTGTTTTCACAAGAAACGGCTCCAGCGCCGATTAAAAAAAAACCGAACACTCGGGGACTAACACCTAAAAACCTTCGATATCTCGGGGACTGTCGTCGACTGTCACCCCATCAAAGTTATCAAAACTCGATGCCATAAAACCTCAAGGTCGGCAATACCAAATCTATAAGTCCTACGGGCATGACCAAATCTATAAATCCCACGGGCATGACCAAATCTGTGAGTCCTACGGGCATGATCAAATCCGCAAGACCTTAAAAAGTTATAATCCCGATATTAAAATCAAGGCTATATATTCGAACTTATAAGACCCCTAAAAAGGCATACCCTCGATATAGATGCTGAGATTACCTCATTCGGGGACTGAAAGGATACGGCCAAACACAACAACTCTGGTCGGTAGGCTACGGCCAAACACAACGACTCCGGTCGGTAGGCTATGGCCAAACCCAACGACTCCGGTTGGTAGGCTACGGCCAAACACAGCGACTCCGGTCGATAGGCTTTGGCCAAACTAACGTGACTCAGGGACGCTCGATCGTCGCCGCACAATCACAAATACTTTGAAAATACTTTGAGAAGAACTGGTTAAATCAAGCTACCCTCAGCATAAGCAAAAGAGAGCTTCAATCATTTTCATGTCAGCTCCAAACAATAAAAAGGCTCCGAGGTCATTCAGCCATAGGGAAAAACCTCTGATATGCTCATTTATCTTCACACAACGGCTCACAATCGAGGTTCTTATCGAGCCGTCGAAGAGTCGGACAAACACAAACACTTCAAAAAAGTCTTTAATGAGGGAAAGATACAGCCACACTAAAGGTCATACTGACCCAACGCGTAAGAGCCTCTGGGCCAGCTTAAAAATGTCGAAGGGCAAATGCGTAAGAGCCCACAGACCTGCTCAAGAAGCCTCAGGGCAGATTCAAAAAACCTAAGGATCGATGAGCTCGAGTCAAAACCCGAATCGAGGACTGAGCCCTAAATGATTAACTAAAAAATGCCTAAGGGCAAGTACATAAAAACCTACGGGCCAGCTCAAGAGTGCTCAAGGCCGATTAAAGGTCATACCGACCCCATGCGTAAGAGCTTAAAATGCCAGCTTAACGAGCCTCAGGGCCGATTTGTGAACCTAAGGGTTTACCTCGAATAATTCTTTTGGCAAGTCATTGAAAAATGTCAAAATTCAAAATATAAGAAAGACAAACACAAGCAAAGAGAAATTCACAAAAGGAGAAAGTCGTAAGGTTTCCTTTTATATATACATGTATTAAAAATATACATTTACAAATACTCCCCTAGGGAGACTTTTACAAAGAAGAAAAGGAAATCCTAGTCTACTTCACCCTCGGGGACTGTGGCTCTATCGGCCTCTTCTTCGTTATCCTCAGAGTTGGACACGAGAAATTTAGCGTCGTATTCATCCGCCCTGGCCTGATCTATAACTTCCCAGAGATCGAAGCCCCTAGTGTGGATCTCCTCAAGGGTTTCCCTTCGGGATATACATCGGGCATAGTCACTTCTCTTGCTTTCACGATCAGAATCCCCTCTCAACTCGGCTCGAGCATCGGCAGCGTCTTTCAAGTAGACGACCACTTTCTTGTCATCGTTAGCCCGAATCTCTTTGTCTTCAGCAGGCGTCCACGACCTCATCCTTCATCTTCAAGAGATCATACTCGAGCTTTACAATTCTGCTCTCCTATACCGAGCTGTCTTCACGAGTGTTCTAGAGGTGCACTTCGAGGGCACAAGCCTTGGCTAAAACAATCTTTTTGGCCGCAACATGGGTGTCTATCTTAGCCCTTAGCCCATTGCACTCATGCTCGGCCTGACCAGCTTTTCCCCAAAGGCGTTCTAGGTCCTCTGTCATTCTATGCAGCTACAACATCAAAATATTAATCTCAAAAGATGGGGGTAGAAACAAGCATATCATCAAAGACGAAGGATACCTCTCTTTCGAGGCGTTCCTCGTAGTTCTGGAAGAAATTCACCTCGTACCGAAGGTGCGTCAACTCCTTTGCCCTTTTATCACAAAAGAGCTTGAGGGATATCTCCCCGTCCAAGGCTTTTTGCAACCGAGCCTCGCAGCGAACCAACTCGGACTTGAGCTTGTCAAAAACTTGTGAAAGAGAAGCTCCAGTTAGAAAATGGAAGCACGGAGTAAGAAAGACACAAAGATCGTTAAAACTTGCCAAAGAACAAAATCGCTAGGCCTCCTCGAAGGCCGATCGAGCATCTCTCGGCCTGGCCTCTTCGTCCCCAGTCGAACCATCCCGAGATGGGATATCATCATTAGGGACTCCGCTCCCATCAGACGGCCCTTGTCCCCGAACATCCCTCGAAGTACCTTTGATGGGAGAAGAAAGTGGCAGCAGCAAACCCTTCCCGCTCGAAGTACCTTCGACGGGGCAAGAAAATGGTGGCAAAGGAGGAACCACTCCCTAGGGCTGGAGACATCGGGCCTGAAAAGCTCAGCTTCACCGCCTTTATGCCTCTGGACGGACCTTGACTCACTGTGGGCTTCCTCACCCATCGATGACTCTTTTCGTTTATTCTTATTCTTCATCCCCGAGGCCGACGAGTCCTCCTCCTCTCCAAGGGGACACAGTCCCATCTCGGAGAAGTCTCCAATGCTTGCATTAAAGGAGTTAACAAAAGGGAAAGCCCTTCCTAAAAAATGAAAAGAACTTTGTAGCACTTACCATGGTGTATGTCCTCCCATCCACCCTTCAACAGGTATCGCCACTTACTCTCATCGTAAGTCGAGCAGGCCGCCAATCACTGAATCCAATCTTCCATGTCGGGGATCTCAAATGGCATCCACGAAATTGCTGCAAAAAGGAAGGGAAGATATTATTACAAAGTCTGCCTCCGCTATCAACGAAATGATAAAATCACGAGTGTACCACTTACGTGTGAAATTCCATTTCTCAGGAAAGGGCATGAACTCCGCCGGGATAATATCCGTAGTCCGCACTCGGACAAATCAGTTCATCCACCCACGGTCCCTCTCTTCTTCATCACTGCAAACAAGGGGTCGGGTGGACCGACGCAGAGAGTGATCAGGCCCCAACAGTGCGAGGGCCGGTATAATCTAATGGGATGACTAAGGGTGAACACGATCCTGGCTTTCTCGGCAAAGAACCTCATCATCAATACTATCCTCCAAGAAGACGGGTGAACCTGTGCAAAGGTATCCCGATACCTCCTGCAAAGGTGGAGCACGACTCTGTCAAGAGGGCCCAAAATAAAGGGGTACGTGCATACGTTCAAAAATCCCTCTACATGGGCCGTGATACCCTCTTCCGAGGAAGGAACATATAGCACCACCTCTTTTCCCCAACCGCAGTCTCTCCTCACAGCCTCGAGGTGTCATTCCCCTATTGGCGGAATGAACCCCGATGCGTGCTCCCAATGGCCCCTAACACTAGGAGGTCGTTCTGACACGAAGTCCCTCCTCGAGCGAGGCAGCCCGAGGTTTTTTCACTTGACACCGGCAGTGTACCATCGATCGAGCAAGAATAAGAGGCAGAACTCTCTTTTTCTTGGAAAACGGATTTTGACATAGTTTCCATAAATACTCTGGCACAAGGAGAGGGAAATGAAAACTTAGGCGAAAGCTTTGAATTAAAATGGAAAAAAGAGATGGTGCAAGAAAGAAGGACTCTATAAAGAAGACAATTGCCCAAAGCAGCAAAGTCTTCAAATGAAGAAAACGAATATATATAGAGCAAGCAGCGATTGTTCGCTTTCTTTGAAGGCCAATTAGTTCTAACCATGCCATTACCACTTTTGGGGAAGCGAACTAGTGGGACCACCATGATTACTCCACAGGCCGTGTCATATGAACGAAATTGCCAAAGGGCTCGAGGTCCCCATATCGATCTGACCTCGAGATGGTACCCTATCTCGAGGATCTCTACTATTATAATTATATGCTCTAAAGAGCCGTCGATATTAATCTAGTCTCCAGATGGTACCCAATCTCGAGGATCTCAGCTATCACAACTGCGGGCTCTAAGGAGTCTTCAATGTATGTTTAACCTCCAGACGGTACCCGATCTCGAGGACCTCTGCCGCTATGATCATGGGCTCTAAAGAGTCACCCAAACCAGCATAATCTCAAGACGGTGCCCAATCTCGAGGATCTCTGTTATTATATTTGTGGACTCCAAGGAATCATCAAAGCCTAACTAGCCTCGGGACGGTGCCCGGTCTCGAAAAGGTTTTGTTACTATAAGTGTGGGTTCTAAGGGGACTATCAATCCATCCTCGAGATGGTACCCGATCTCGAGGATTCATGTTATCCTAATTGACTTAAAGGAGCTGCCCGTGTCAATCTAACCTTGAGATGGTACCCAATCTCAAGGATCCCTATCGTTATAACTATGGGCTCTTGGAAGCCATCGATATCAATCTAGCCTCGAGATGGTTTCCGGTCTCGAGAATCTCCATCACCACTCACACGATTTTCTAAAGGAACTATTATTCCAACCTCGAGATGGTACCCGATCTCGAGGATCTCTGCCACTACAAGTATAAACTCTAAATAGAGCCGTCGAAGATCCACATGTCGATCTAGCCCGAGATGGTGTCCGATCTCGTGGGCTTTATTATTCTAAGAATGGGCTCCGAAGAGCCGACATCAAATTTCAAGAGAATATCTTTTCATCGAAGAAATTAAAAGACAAATCGAAAAACCCTTTTGGTATTCACAAAAATATATTTACAAAAGATGTATTTTTACAAAACTCCTCTAAAGAGCCGATGCACAAAAAGGAAAAGGAAGACAAAAATAGTTAAGCGAGTCTATTCCTCGTCTTCACCGCTAGCTGAGCTGCTACCGGAGTCGAAATCGAGGGCCTCTCTCCTAGCTTGTGAACGGGCATAAGCAATGGCCCGAGTCAGTTTGAGCCCGGCCTCTTTGGATATCTGCCTAGCCCAATTATTAGTGTCAACTACATCCTTTTTGTATGAGGAAACATGGTCATCGGCCTCAGCTTTGGACGCAGATAGCAAAGCAACCTCTTCGTTGGCGCTCCGAAGTAGGTTTTGGGTTGAGGACAACTCTCCCCGTAAAAGGTCCCTCTCTGAGGCCACGGTTTCATTCTACCTTTTTAGCTCGAGGATTTCCGCATCCTTGGCCGCGACCTCTTCCAGAAGTTGCCCCACCAGGGCATTCTTTTGTTCAATCCGCAAAACGAATCAAGTTAGTGAAGCACCGATATGCGAGAATGCGGAAATGAACTCGTAAGTGTCATATTACCTGCTCGTTGAAGCTAGTTTTCTCTTGGTGAACTCCCTCCAGACTGGTCCGAAGCTCATTCAGCTCCTCATCCTTTCGGGAGGAGGAAATTATTGATGCATTCAACTCCGATTTGTGCTTTTCGAGCTCCTCTTCACGCCTAGTGAGCTCGTCGTGAAGCTTAGAAAAGGCATGGTATGGAGGAGAGGAGTCAGAAAGACAAAGATAACAATTCAAAGCAAGTGATAAATCGAAGAGGATTACCTCCTTTTGGAGCTTTCCTGCTTCCTCGAGGGCGACGAGGGCATCAAGGTTGGTGTCCTCCTCAAGGCCGACGAAGTAGTCTTTGAATGTATCGTCCTCTACCTGGGAGGCCCCATGTCAGCAGCACCCATGTTGTGAGCGTCCCTGATCTCCCCTGGGGAAAATGAAGCCTAAATCGAAACCGCCGACAACATCGATCTCTATCGGAGTTTCTACTTTGACCCAAAATACTTAGGATTCAAGGTCTCCTTACTGGCCAGCCGAGGAGTCACCGGACAGACTATACTATGTTCGATTTGAGGCTCGGTGACTTCACCTTCCCTGGTGATTTCCTCTGCTCGAGGTTGGTCCAAGTCGGCCACCTCTGACTCGGAGGCCCCTTGCCCGACAACTTCCGGAGCATCAGCACTCTGTATTACCGTTTTTTCCAAAGGGCGCTCATCATTTTCATCATCTTCGTCTACAGCACGCAGACTCTCCATAGAAACTGATGTTAGGACCGTGGCATCGGTCTTAGGCTTGCGGACTTTGGTTCTCTTTGATTTGGGAGATACGTCCGATGTCTCCTTCTTCTTCTTCTTCTTACCCTTTTCGGGTTTCGAAGTTTCTGCTTCACCAGGTGGGGGCGGTCTCATTGACACGTTGTCCCCAAGGCTTGCACAAACATGATGTATCAGGCTTGCTGCCACAAAAATAATTACCATAAATAACTTCATGAATAAAATAATAAACGAATAAATAACCGAGCCACGAACTAGATATATATAACTCTAAGACTACCCCAGGGTCTGGTGTCACAATTCACGAACTTCTAAGTTTGCTACAAATAATGGGCTGTAAGAAATATGTATCTGTTTTGAGTAGAATAAAACAGTCTTATTTCTCCTGTTGCGGCGTGCAACCCGATCTCACATGTCCACCCTTATCACTCCTTGTTGCGGCGTGCAACCCGCTCCCACCAGACAATCATATCACTTTTTATTTATAAAGATTTCACAATTTCAAGTCAATGCTTTTCACAATAATTCTGTCTCAACAGTTGTAAACATGAACTGTACTGCTCACAAGCTTTGCCAATCATCAATTCACAACAGAAACCAACCTGAATTTATATGTTTCGCAGAATACTATCAACCAGTTCAACCTTCCATATATCACAATGATTCCAGGGTAAAACTAATACTTTCGAATTTCTAAAAATAATACTCCACAGACGGGTTGATGAAAACAAGTAGACATGGAAGCATAGAAATAGTGCAAACAATTAAATCAGGAATCAGATAATTGGGGATAAGGAAGGGATCATGTTTAACAAGTACTTTTGATGGTGCATAGATACTCGTCACCTCACCTATACACCACGCACATGCAAATTCACATAGCAATTATGTTGGGATTCCTATTCCCTCAAGTCAAGGTTAAACCAAGCACTTACCTCAAATTTGCAGGCCACTCGCTGCTCAGTTATAGATTTTCCTTTTCAATTCACCTCCAATAAAATCGAATCTAATCATAATTAACTTAATATCACTAATTAATGCTAAAGGAAGTAACTTTACTGAAAATTATGCTTTCCTTAAGTTTTCTAAAAAAAAAGGTTAAAACCCGACCCCGGGCCTGCTTGGTCCAAACTCGGGATTTGGACAAAATTACGTTTACCCATTCACCCCAGAGCCCGAATATGCAATTAGTTTCAAAATCTTACCCCAATTCGGAGTAAAGATTCGATTTTTAAAAAATTCCCTAACTCTACCCAAACCCTCAATTTTGTACCATAAAAATTCTTGATTTTTGATTTAAAAGTGATGAAAAACATTGGGTAATTGAAAGAGTAGAGTTTATAATTGATTACCAACACTTTGGGGATGAAGTTGGGTGAAGAAAATCGCCTCTAGGACTTTGTAGTTCGAAAAATGGTGAAAAATAGGTTCTGCCCGAGTTTTAAAAAAGGTTTTATATGACTGGGCACGTCTTCATTGCGTTCGCGTGAGCCTGCCCGTGATCGCGATGGGTCAGGCCCAATGGCCTTCGCATTCGCATAGCTTTAGAAACTGGGACCTTCGCGTTTGAGTCCCTAAGGTCGCATTCGCATAGAGTAAAATAAGGCTCCCATCCCCCAAGCCCGTTAAACAGTGCGTTCGCATGGACCTGACCGCGTTCGCGAAGGGTCTCCACCCAGCCCATCGCGTTCGCGTCCAAGGTCCCGCGTTCGCATAGAACAAAAATATCCCTGTCCAATTTTACTCTACCCGTTCGCGATTGAAGCAACGCGAACGCGAAGAACAAAATGACTGGGCACCAGAAAACATAAAAACCAGTAACTTTCTTAAGTGTAACACACCCTGTGGCCTATCCGAAACTCACCCGAGCCCTCGGAACTCTAAACCAAACATGCACACAAGTCTAAAAATATCATACGGACTTGCTCGTGCGATCAAATCATGAAAATAACATCTAAAACTATTAATTAAACCTCAAAACTCATCATTTTTCTTAAGAACACTTAAAGTTCACTATTTCTCAACTGGACATCCGAATCACGTAAAATCAACTTCGATTCTCACCAAATTTCACAGATAGTACTTAAATATTATAACAAGTTTGTACCGGGCTCCGGAACCAAAATACGGGCCCGATACCAATGGTTTCAAATATTAATTCTTTTCTTTATTTCATTAATATTCAGCAAAACAAATTCTTTCAAAAATTGATTCTAAGGCTTGGGACCTCAGGATTCAATTCCGGGCATACGCCCAAGTCCCATATTTTACTGCGGACCTCCCGGGATTGTCGGAACACAGATTCGGGTCCGTTTACTCAAAATGTTGACGAAAGTCAACTACAATCAAATTTTAACGCTAGAAATTACTATTTCTCATATTTTCACATAAAAGCTTTCCGGTTTCACGCCCAGACTGCGCACGCAAATTGAGGTATTTAAAATTAGTCTTTTATGGCTAATAGACCTAGAAAAGAGTCTTAATTCATAAAATGATCCCTTGGGTCATCATAGTTCTATTGACTGTTCTTCATTTATTACTCATCATTGATCATAAATAACCGCCTTCGAGACCCTTAGAACTCTTATAGCCTCATCGGTCATTCGCCACTCGGGACCCCCGCCTTGAGGCAATCTGGTTTGCCTATTCCAGTTTTATATCACTCTTATCTCGTTTCTTTAACTCACATTTCGCATTTATCTCTTAACAACTATCATTAAAATAGATCACGTATTTTTAGAACCACAAAATCAAATCTAATTATAATTACTATTTTCAAGGTAAACAAGGCGCTTATTAAAGCAAGCACTAATTTTTCTAAGTGGGGATATCTTGTTTTGGCCTCACCTAAGGTTCGACTAACAGAATAAACAGGGAATTGTGTACCTTGTTCTTCTCGAACTAGGACTCCACTTACCACTATTTCCGAGACTGCCATGTACAAGTAGAGTTGCTCATCCTCTTTCGGGGTGTGAAGCAGTGGCAGGCTCGATAAGTATCATTTTAGTTCCTTCAAGGCCTGTTGGCATTCCGGAGTCCATGCAAAGCTACTCTTCTTCTTAAGCAGTGAGAAGAATCGGTGATTCGTATCCGAGGACCTCGAAATGAATCGCCCTTGGGCGGTTATGCGCCCCGTTAGCCTTTTGTACGGCTTTGACATTATCTACCACCATGATATCCTAGATAGCTTTAATTTTATCGGGGTTGATCTCGATCCCCCTATTAGATACCATGAAGCCAAGGAACTTGCCCGAGCCGACCCCGAACGCACACTTTTATGGGTTGAGCTTCTTATTGTACTTTCACAGTATACCAAAAGTCTCCTGCAAATGTTTCAAATGGTCCTCTACTCGCATGGACTTAACTAACATGTCATAAATATAAACTTCCATTTATTTTCCTATTTGTTCTTCGAACATTCGATTTATTAGGTGTTGATAAGTTGCACCAGCAGTTTTTTGTCTCAACGACATTACATTATAACAATAGGTGTCGTATTTAGTGATAAACAAAGTCTTTTCCTGATCCTCTGGGTTCATCTGTATTTGGTTGTACCTGGAGTAGGCATCGAGAAAACTAAGAGTCTCATGGCAAGCCGTGGCATCGATCATACGATCAATATTCGGAAAAGGAAAAGAATCCTTAGGGCATGCTCTGTTCAAGTCTTTATAATCTACGCACATTCTAAGTTCATTTCCCTTCTTAGGGACTACCACTATGTTTTCTAATCATTCGCGATATTTTAATTCCAAATTGGACCCCATTTTGAGAAGTTTAGTTACCTCGTCCTTGATGAATGCATGCTTAACCCTGGACTGGGCTTTTTTTTTTTTGCTTTACTGGATGAAACTTTGGGTCCATGCTTAATCGATGGGTAGTGATGTCCCGTGGGATCCCTGTTATATCGAGATGAGACCAAGAAAAACAATCCATGTTATCTAAAAGGAATTGAATAATTTTTTTCTTGAGCTCAGGAGTTAACCTCGTGCCCAAGTATACATTTCATTCGGTCAGATACTCGATCAGTATGACTTGTTTCAACTCTTCGACTGTTGATTTTGTGGCGTCGAGGTCATCGAGAATTATTAAATATCGAGGATCCAATACTCATCATCCTCGTTTGTCCCCTTCTCTTCCACTTGGGTCGAGGCTGGTTTATGTGGTTGCTATTTGGACTCTTGTTTTCCCTTTGAATCTAATCCCTTTTGTCGATTAGAGTGCCGAGACCTGTATCACTTTATCGACTGCGAACATCTCCTTGGCAGCAGGTTGCTCTCCGTACACCATTTTGACTCCCTCTGGTGTCAGGAACTTTATAACTTTGTGAAGGGTCGAGGGTATTGCCCTCATATTATAGATCCAAGGCCTTCCGAGCAGGGTGTTGTACCTCATGTCATGCTCGATCACATGGAACTTTGTTTCTTGGATGGTCCCGGCCACGTTGGCCGGCAAGATAATTTCACCTTTGGTGGTTTCACTCGCCATGTTGAAACTGTTAAGATCCCGAGTTGCTGGCACAATTTGATCCTGTAGGCCGAGTTGTTCTTTGACCCTCGATCGAATGATGTTGGTGCAACATGGATCAATCAAAACACGTTTAATTTGAATTTTATTCATAAGAACAGATATTACCGGTGCGTCGTTGTGGGGTTTTGAGATCCCCTCTACATCCTCGTCATTGAAAGACAAGGTCCTTTTGCGGTACATAATCCCGAGTTCACATTTCCCTCGTGATCGACCCCTTAGTACGCTTGAATACGGGTCCCTGTGAAATGTCGACCCCACCAACGATCATGTGAATCACGTGTTTTGGTTCTTCTAATTAATTCTTCCTATTTTCATCCTTGTCTCTGAAGTGGTTCTTAGCTCGGTCGCTCAAAAAATCTCGAATATGACCCTCATCATAGAAACGGGCTACCTCCTCCCTCAGTTGTCAGTAGTCCTTTGTTCTATGACCATGAGTACCACGATATTTGCACTTTTTATTAGGATTTCGTTGGGCCGGATCGGTCTGTAGGGGTAGGAGCCACCTGGTGTCTTTGATCCGCCCGATGACCGATACAATAGTTGATGCATCATCGTTAAAGTTGTATTCCGATAGTCGAGGTGCTTCTATGGGCTCGACATTTCTATTGAAATTGCCCTTACTCATGAGCCATTGAGAGCTCTAACCTTGATCATTTCTTCAATCACTTCGAACTGGGTTGCGTCCAAGACTGGTGTTTCTCCGATCTCCACCGTATGGTTGATAACGATCTCTGCTCAATTGTGGTTCTATGTCGATATTCCTTTGAATTCTGCTGACGGGCATGTTCGGATAAACGGAACCGGAAAGAGTTCCCAACTGATCATCCTCGACCCTGATTTTTTACTGGTACCGATTGTGCACGTCGGCCCAGGTTACAGCTGGGTATTCGATCAAATTCTGCTTTAACTGCCGCGAGGCCACCGAACTTCGTATGTTCAGTCCTTGAGTAAGAGCCTAGACATCCCAATCATCTACGACCAGGGGTAGGTCCATACGTTCCATCTGGAACCGAGATATGAACTCTCTGAGCATCTCGTTGTCTTTATGCTTCACTTTGAAGAGGTCCGACTTCCTAGCCTCGACCATTATGGCTGCGACGTGTGCTTTGACAAAGGAATCTGCGAGCATAGCAAGGAATCAATGGAGTTGGGCGGGAAATTATGGTAACATATCATTGCCCCCTTCGATAAAGTTTCTCCGAACTTCTTCATCAGGACAGACTCAATCTCATCACCCTTTAAATCGTTACCCTTTATTGCGCATATGTAAGAAGTGACATGCTCATTGGGGTCGGTGGTTCCATTGTACTTGAGAATTTCTTGCATGCGAAACTTCTTTGGGATGGGCTTAGGAGCCGCATTTGCAGGACTTGCTTTTGCACGAACATCTTCGAATCCAAACCCTTCTGAATCGGTGGTGCCCCAGGAATTTGAACAACTCGGGAGTTATATGTATCTACTTTTTTGTCGTTTGCTTCAGTCTTCTTCTCCCCTGGCTCAATTCGACTTGTGAGATCCTCGAGTATTTTAATAATAGCGGGGTCAGTCCCCGATTCATTAGCGTTTGACTTCTCCGATACTGGTTCGGTCTTGTGAACAACTTCCATTGAGGGATCGAGTTCGGCCCTACTCGGTGTGGGGTTCTGACTTTGGAGTTGCACTATGGAAGCTTGTTGAGCCTGCAATCAAATATTAATCGAAGGCTGAATCCTCCGACTTCGCCGCCCTGCGTATTCTGACCGACTGATCGAACGTCTCTGCGGATGCTATTATCGGGGTCGACGCCCAGATTCGCATTCAGGGCTACATGGGAACTCACATCGATGGGGTCTGCAGTCGGTACTCCCTCGAGGTCAGCCTGAGGTACTTCAATCCTTGGGGCAGCTATGTTGTCATTTTCCTCATGAAAACCAAAGCCATTGTCGGCGTGTGTGGGTACTGTTTAAGAGTTCGACATGTTGATCCTGAAATCAAAAACACTTACGACAACAAGCGTAAAGCACTGTGTGTTATAAGAATTAGTACCAGGAAATATATATTATCCTTAGCCCCACGGTGGGATCCAAACTGTTTATCCTTAAAATCGGGTAACAATTGAATTTATAAGTGGTTTTAAGGATACGTGATTTCACTTGGAACCAATTGAGAAATATGATAATCAATGTTAAGAATTGACTGTAAAATAAAGCAAACCAGTATAAAGTGAAACTTGGCCCTCGAGCTAGATCGCCCTCGAACTGGCTGAGTGTATAATTAAGAAATATGAACTGAACTGAAGAACAAGAGAACTTAAGAGAGAAAAATGTATTGTATTGCTTTGTTATGCGAGAATTAGATGATTACAAATGATTAGAACCCCCTTTATATAGTAGAGTAATTCTACTTATGGTACAATTCTAAATAGAGAAAAAAATCTCATGATTGGCTAAATAACCGTTCTTGATTTGATTCATGCCGAGATCTCCGCCATGATCCTTGTCCGATCACGAATATGTCAGTTTTCCGTTAGTAGGCTTTCTTCAGTCTTGCTTGATGTCTATCCCGTTTGGTCTCGATCTCGACTGGTACTTCGAATCCCAAGCTTGGTACCGCACCTATATAAACCTCATGCACTTTTGTTTACTGAGCATTAGTTTGCAGCACCTCCAAGACACCTTGGTTTTGTATATTCACGATGACTAGGGGGCAATCCAAGGTAATTTTTTCTTCTGTGTGTTTTTCGTTGTCTTCTTCTTTCTTATTTTTTTTCTAGGTCAAATAAGAAAGATATGTTCTTGTTTAACGATATGATCCATACATGAAGAAGACAATCATAAGACGTGAGGGGACGGGTAATCATCCCCGCCCTAAATATCAGAGAGATTACCCTCAGGGTGGCCTGAATATCTGAAAGATTACTCTCAAGGTGGACCGACTATCAAAGAGATTACTCTCAAGGTGACCTGACTATTGGAGAGATTACTAATAAATGGCCCAATGATCCGAGAGATTACTCTCAAGACGAACCGACTATCAGAGAGATTACTCTCAAGGTGGCCCGACTGCCGGAGAGATTACTCTCAATGTGGCCTGATTATCGGAAAGATTACTCTCAAGACGACCCGACTATTGGAGAGATCTCGAGGTGGAGCGACTATTAGAGAGATTACTCTTAATGTGGCCCGCTATCAGAGAGATTACTCTCAAGATGACCCGACTATGGGAGAGATTACTCTCAAGGTGGCCCGACTATGGGAGATATTACTCTCAAGGTGTGAAGGGATTGATACTCATCCCCGCCCAAAAATCAGAGGCCATTTTAGGACGCAAAGGTTCATACAGCATATCAAAGTACTAGTACATGGCAACAAATACTTGGAGAAATCCTCAATGTCATATGGAGGACAAATTTGTGACAGCATATAGAAGGGTAAATCCATAAAGAGGAAAACTTAAGGTGCAAAGGGACTTAAATGTCCACCTTATGATTGGAAAGTTATAGTTCCTTTTAAGGACAAACCCGTTAAGTGGCCAAGTTAAGGTGCAAAGGGACTAATATATCCACCTTAAGATTGGAAAATTAGAAAGCTTAAACTCGAACACTTGGTGGACCTGATGACATCAACTTGAACACTTGGCGGACTTTGCAGACTTCAACTTGAAGACCGACAAACTTGAAGATTTGATGGGCTTGAAGATTTGGCGGACTTTGACGCTTCAACCTGAAGACTTTGAGCGCTTAAATATTTCAACTTGAAGACCGGCGAGTTTGAGAACCTCGGCTTGAAGACTTCAACTTGAAGACTTGGAGGCTTAAATATTTCAACTTGAAAACATGGAGACGAAAATGAAGACATAGTGAACCCCCAGACTTCAGTGTGAATACTTGGTAGAATCCGAAAGACTATAATCTTCCCATTTAAGACATTGGTTTAACATGGAGTCTTTCCCTCTCAAAGTCATATGAGATCCAAAATTCAATAGAAGAATTATATTTCAGCCCGACTTTCAAGTGTTGGTTGAATGAATTGTTTCCATCATACTTCATTTGGACAACGGTTGGGGAAATATGTATCTTTTAAACTTATGCGACTGAACATAGAATGAAACTCAAAGTTGCGTACGTACCTCAATGAAGAGGAACAAGTCATACTATAGTTCAGAATGGGTGATCCTTTTTATGTCCTATTGTTTGCCTAGGCCGCCTCTTTCGAGGTTTTCAACCTAGAAAAATCTTTTTTATTGTGTGGGTCGTACACAGTTTATACTCATGTGGGACAGGAGTGTAGGAACATGCAGTTTAGGCTCTTGCGTCAAGGAGAATTACAAATTCATGGATAATACTTCTTCAAAAACGTGCCATTGATAGGGCCGATTCTCATGCCATCTGCATCAACCAGCTTGTAAACCCCACTTGAGTAAGCTTCTTGTACGACATATGGCCCATCCCATTTTGAAGTGAACTTCCCTATAGGTTTATGGGAAATAATAATGGGTCTTCGTATGGCAAGGACTTGATCTCCTACTTGAAAGGATCTCGAGCAAACTCTTTTATTGAAGGCGCGAGACAATCGAGATTCATAATATCCAACCTCTTCTCTCAAGAGCCTCCAACTCTACTAATCGAAGTTGAGCATTTTATTCATTAGTGATCCATTCTTGAATAGCTAATCGTAATCAAGGTATTTGACGCGCGAGTGGCAAGACGGCTTCGACTCCATAGACAAGAGAATAAGGGGTCGCTTGTGTCGGCGTGCGGTGAGTCGTCTTATATGCCCACAAAGCTTATTCCATATGGTTATGCGAATCTCATTTGGATTTATATACGACTTTCTTTAACAAGTTGCATTAAGTTTGTTGAATGCCTCAACTAGAGCATTGGCGGCAGCATTGTACATCGAAGAGTTACGTTGCTGGAAGCCAAAGAGTTCACAAATCTTGTTCATCAATCTATTGTCAAATGGATTTCCATTATCCATTATTATGTAACAAGGAATTCGAAATTGATAGATAATGTTTACACGGATGAAACTCGCAACATTTTTCCTTCTTTACCTCCTTAAGAGCAACAGCTTCGGCCCATTTTGAGAAGTAATCAGTTGCAGCCAAGATGTGTAGATTCCGCCAGGGGACTTTGGTAGTGGTACAACAACATCCAATCCCCAAGCGTCAAACGGAGTCATGTGCAACACTTTGAGAGACTAGTGAAAAATATTCGCATGGAATTGGCAAGCCTTGCATCTTCGAGCATAGTCTTAGCCATCTTTTACCATTGTCAGCCAATAATATCCCATCCTTTTTATATGGAAGTGGAGCTTTGGTCCATACTGATATGATCAACATACCCAATAATGCGCTTCTTACAAATCTTGGAGTGCCTCATCTTCCCCTAAACATCGCAAGAGTACTCCCTTGAATGATATTTTGTATAGGGTATCTTTGTAGTAAAGGACGTGAGGTGCATGACGACACGTTTCAGTCCCTCTCCTCGGATATTCAGGAAGTATCCTACAGTTCAAGTAATCGATAATGAGTTGTCGCGATTCTTCCTTCTAAGCTTCAAAAGCAGCGACAAGATGCTCGTGTTCATTTTCTTTATTTTCACCCTCATTTAGCAGTAGTACTACCCATTTTTTGGCAGATAGTAACTTGCTCTTGATCAGGTAGGGTTAACAATGAAGCTAAGTCAGCTAAAACATCAGCCTTCTTATTTTCTTTCCTAGGTACATGTTGAATAGTAACATCACTGACCCACCCTATTAATTTCTTAGCATAATCATGCTATGGGCGTAGTTTAGTTTTCTTGACCTCGTAACTACCTAAAAGCTAGTTGATCACCAACTGAGAGTCACCAAAGACTTGCAATTGCAAGCGCTTCATTTCAAGCCCAAGTATTAGTTCTTGATTAAGCAACATTGTTGGAGCAGAGTTTTATCCATGTAAAAGAGTAAGGCAGAACCTCACCTTGAGGAGTGACAAATACTACGCCAGCACCTGCTCCTTCGCGATGTGAAGCACTGTCAAAGTACATATTCCATGGAGGTTGTACTTCAACGACCATTGTGTCTTCATCAGGTTACTCATCAGTTAGTTCCCAATCATCAGGTATCGGATGATCTGGCAAGAATTATGCCAACGTTTTTCCTTTTACAGGCTTTTGAGGGACGTACACAATCTTAAATTGTTGAAATTGGAGGCACCATCTTGCTAGTCGGTCACTAAGAACAGGTATTGGCATCACGAACTTGATGGATTTTCTTTAGAAACAAGAAGAAGAACATGAGCTTGAAAGTAGTGGTTCAACTTTTGAATTGAAAAGACTAGCACCAAACAAAACTTTTCAATTGGCGAATAATTTAGCTCGTTCGGTGTCATCATCCTACACATGTAGTAAAAAGAGTTTTCTTTACCCTCACTATTTTGTTGGGGCAACAGTTCTCCAACAGACCTTTCTTATGCTGAAATATATAGTATTAACGACTTTCCTGGTATAGGGGCTGTCAAAACTGGAGGCTTCATCAAGTAAGTTTTGATTCTTGCAAAGGCATTGCTACAAGCTTGGTCCCACTTGAAAGGAACGCCTTTCTTCATGAGGAGACTGAATAGTTGGAACCTCCCAGCTAGATTTGAGATGAATCTCCTAAGGTATGCTAGCTTTCCTTTTAGACTTTTCAATTCATGAATATTGTGAGGCTCAGACATTTTCAAAATGGCATCCACTTTGGCTTGATCAATTTCGATCCCTTGATGTCGGACAACGAATCCAAAGAACTTTTCAGAAGTAACTCCAAGGTCGCATTTCAATGGATTCATCCTAAGTTGGTACCTCTGAAGAAAATCAAACACCATTCTCAAGTCTTTCAAGTGGTCGCCACTCGTTCTTGATTTTACTACCAAGTCATCCATATAGCATTCGACATTCTTGTGGAGAAGTTCATCAAAGATATTCTGCATAGCCATTTTGTAAGTAGCACCAGCGTTCTTCAAGCCCAAAGGCATTACCTTGTAGCAATAAATACCCTTGGTGTGCGGAATGCGGTAAGATCTTCTTCGTTTGGTGCCATGTGAATTTGGTTATAACCCAACGAATTGTCCATGAATGACATCGCATCATAACAAATAGTAGCCTTGATCATCAGCTCTAGAATAGGAGGCGGGAATTTATCTTTGGGACACGCATTGTTGAGATCCCTGAAGTCAACGCACACCCCAATCTGGCCATTCTCCTTCCTTACATGGACAATACTTGAGACCCATGTTGGGTATTTAACCTTGCGAATAAAGCCAGCTTCAATGAGTTTGTTAACTTCACTTTCAATCAAGGAACCAAGTCCGGCCTAAAGCACCTTTGTGCTTGCTTAACAGGATGAGCGCCATTCTTGACTTCAAGGTGATGGACTGCTACATTAGGGTCCAAGCAAGGCATCTCTTTGTAACTCCAAGAAAATACATCCTTAAACTCTCTGAGTAACTGCATAAGTTCATTCTTCATTGGCTGGTAGTAAAGCACTTAGATAAGTGGGCCTCAGTTCTTCATCAGTGCCAAGGTTTACTTCTTTCAAAGCGTCCTCTGTTGGCATTACCCCTTCTTCAAGTTCAGTCAAAGCATCCTTTGCATCTTCATCTTCTTGAGGGTCCCCATCATTTAAGGATATGTGATAACACGGTGAAACGTTCTCGAATCTCTTTTCATCCCCAGTAGAGATGAAATACCATGTTGGCTTTGTGCAGTAACCTGATACGAAAAATCCACACTTTCTTCGTCTTCGTTTTCGTCTTCGTCTCGTTCCCCGGTGTATAACGCAACATATGGATTTACCTTCAATATTTCTTTACATGAAACGACAAGTTTTGTTTGTCGCCTCATTCTAGAAGGAACCAGACTTTTGAAATCCTTAGAGATCTTCTGAAATTTGGGCAAAACTGGTGTTCTTGTATTTCGATAATTTCTCTAGAACTTGTTCCCCTTCTTTAATGGACTCAATCTCTTAAATACAAAAGTCCTTACAGTTGATTTTCCAAGTCGATCAAAGACAAAAGTCTTGTTAGAAGCGGCATATTCATCTTTCTAAAGTGATATAATTATTTCTCGCCCTTCTTATGGAGATGCGCACTAGTGACGGTTGCTTGTATCCCAAATCTTCACGTTGTTTCCTCATAGAATCTTCTGATGGGAGATTTCCTAATTTTGATGGCTCATTGGGATGATATCCATCTTTTTCAAATAGCCTGTAAGAATTAGGATCAAAGTTTTCATCTGTACGTTTTGTAGGGAGCGCCACATTCTGCAAATGATTTTGGGCCACAAACCCTGCAAGCGGCATTGGGGACAACTTTACTTCCTCAATTTGTTTGACCAGAAGAGTTAACCCCTTTAGAATGTTAGTTTGGAGATTAAATGATTCACCTTCATCTTTCTTATTTTTAGGGACATATTGGAGCGCAGGAGTTACATTCTTGTCGTTAGATGCAATATCCCCTATATAAGATTTATTCGAGTAAGGTTGTACCTCCTCAGTAACAGCTTTGGCTTTACCAGCACCAACCTCAACTCTTTTAGTTGTGGAACATCATTCTTTATTTTCATGACATCATCAACTTTTAGCTCCTTCACAATGTGATTCTTCAAGTAGAACTTTGCATCACCGAAGTGTGACTCAGCCTCGTGAATGGCTCATCATCAGCAACTACCTTCTTCTCGACTTCACCCTCATAGTATCTCAAACATTGATGGTAGGTAGATGGAACAACTTTATTCTCATGTATCCAAGGCCTTCCAAGCAAGATGTTGTATGAAGTCTTTGCATCGATCACATGCAGCCATGCACTTGACTGCATATCTTCAATGGTGATTCCCAACCTGATTGCATCTATGGCTCTTTTCCCCCCTTGGTTGAATCCTTAGATCATCACCCGACTCTCCGAGAGTTTTTTCGTGGGAATATAAAGTTCTTTCACAGTGCAAATTGGAAAGATGTTCACAGAAGATCCTCCATCAAATACAATTCGATTTACCCTTTCATCATGCATATAGCCAACCCGTTACAACGGGCGGTTATGAAGAGTGTCACTTGTGAACATAATGTTTTCCTCGCACGCGTTAACTTCTTGAGGAATAGACTCGATGAGCTTTTCTGAAGATGGTTCCAATGGTAGGTCATCACTCTTTTCTTCCCCTTTATTAGCATTGCAACAAGAGGCCTTAATACCATCACGGGAAATCTTCATGCGGAACCAACATGCCAAGAAATCCTCCAAGGTCACTGGATGGTGTGGCTGTTGAGGGTGGTGCACCTCCACTTTTTCAATTCCTAAATGGAATACATTTCCTTGGTATTTTTAATATCATCCTTGTTGGTTGTTCTATTGATTCTTCTCGTGGACTCCTTTTTTGGCGCCTACGACGAGTCACCAACGTCCAACCTTCATTATCATCAGGTTGATCGACTTCAACTTTGTTGTTTTCCAGTAATTCTTCATCTTTACTGTCTTTAAAACCATATAATTCATCCAGAATGAATGAGCCAAAGGTGATAGAGACTTGGTTTGCACTTGCTTTCTCATCTTCAAGCATGATCTTCTGTTCACGAGCCAAGTCCATAACTCTTTCCTTGAAGACAAAGTACTTCTCTAGAGGGTGCTCACAAGTTGATGGTATTTGCAGTAATTTGGTTCATTGGTTTTACGAGCTTCATTTGGCCGCTTCATCTCTGGAAGCTCAATGAGATTTAACTCGAGGAGTTCTTCAAAATTGATGGCACATTAGAATCTCGAAATGGGTACCCCATTCTCTTGTATTTCTTTTAGAGTCAACTTCCCACTTGGTTTATCTTGAAAAGAAGTGGATTTCATACTCTGCTTCTTTCTCACCTTCGTTGTGAACTTTACAGATGATGTGTTGACATTCATAGCTTCTTTGTTTTCAGACTTGGGTACAAACTTGCTCCATTTCTTGACTTCTTGCTTGTCGTTCCCTTTGCGAGGCTCATAGATGGGCAACGTTTCATTTCCAGCAAAGGACATGCTCAACTCCATTTCATGGGCACGAGTCGCAAGTTCTTCAAATGTTCCAGGCTTGATTCCTTGCAAGATGTAGCGTAGTCCCCAATGCATGTCTTGGATGCACATCTCTATGCCCGAAGATTTACTAAGCTTGTCTTTGCAGTTGAGGCTTATATTCCTCCAACAATTGATAAAGTCGATAACTGGTTCACCCTTTCGTTGACGAGTATTTGTAAGTTCTAGCATACTCACAGTACGTTTCGTGTTATACAAGAGATTGAGGAATTCTTGCTCTAGTTAATCCCAGCTATCAACAGATCCCGCCTCGAGGTCTGTATACCAATCAAAAGCATTTTCTTTTAGCGAGCGGACAAACTACTTGACGAGGTAATCTCCATAAGTCCTAGCGTTGTTGCATGTCCCAACGAAGTGTGCCACGTGTTGCTTTGGAATGCCTTTTCCATCAAACTGTTGAAATTTTGGAGGTTGATAGCCTGCAGGCATCTTCAACATATCGATCAATACAATATATGTCTTTGTCTATGTAAGAGAGTACTTGGTAGCAACTTCGTACTTGATTTTAATAGTTCCTTCAATGAACCCCTTCAGTTGATCGATTGGAATCATCCCTTCAAAAGAGATAGGGATAGCCTTAGCGGATGCTACTTGTCTAGGAGGAGAATTACTCTCTGGAACCTCTGGGAGCTTGCTAGGTGCATGGGCGGATTCTTCTTCCATCAAGATTCCCACCATATCTGCTAGCTTGTCAATTCTAGCATCTTGATTTTGCATGCACTTGGTCAAACCAGTGATTGCTTTCGTCAAGTTTGCCAACTGCTCCTCCACATATGAAGTGTTTGTCACCATGGCTTGCATGATTATTGTGGATGATGGGGAGTAGCATGGATTTTCACACAGATTAATTCTCGAGTGGATCATGCAATGCGGTGTAAGTGTGGAAGAATCCACCACTTGAAATATCACAATCTTCCATCACAACAGGGTTCTTGGATTCGGAGATGTCAAGCAGAGCTAGAGTTGTTTTTTATCTTTTTAGCTATATTGCTTCCTCCTTCGGATACGTTCGTAGAGGATCTTGCTCCTTTTGAGGATGAAGATCCAAAAACATGGGTTGATGCGGACAACACTTGGAGTGCTTGTTGTCCTAAAGAGCTTGCTTTGCTCCTCCTAACTGGTCAAAAGCTTCAAAAGGTAACATCGAGAACGCTTTCCACATTAGCGTAGAACCTGGAATTATCATCCTTGGTAGAAGTTGATCTGGAGTTGGTTTTCTTTGAAGCCATTTCGAAGTTCTTGAACTTTGGTGATTGAAAAGTTGATATGAGAGGTAGAGACTGTCCCATAGGCGTGCCAATTTGTTTTGAACGGATTTTCGACATACGAAAAATAACTGCAATCACAAAAGAATAAAGTAATTTATTAATCAATTGTGAGTACAATTATGCTTCTCCCTTGATTCTTCTCTCCTGATTATCCCCGTAATTCGAGGGTCTTAGCGGCGTATTTCTCGAACGTAGGACTTTGAGCAAGATATATTTGACATGTCTTTTGTCTCTTAATGAATATTCCAAGAGTTTCATGGAATTTCGGAGATCTCTTATTGATCTAATTGTACATATTCCGAGAGTTTATGGAATTGCTGAGATCGTCTTTATAGGACATATGTAGCCTTATTTATAGGCATGAATTAGGGTTTGGGTTGAGTAGCCACCAAGTAACCCTAATAAACTCCTAATATTTCAAGAGTCGTCTTGAATTTAGGATTTATCTTGACCTGTTAAAATTTCAGTGTCTACAGATATTTTAAAAGCAAGTCTTAATATAAACACCGAAATAAAGGTAATCAATCCTATGCGATAATAATCACAACAGCCTCCCAAGACTAGGTAATACAGAGTCATGAACTCTAAAGGGATACATAGAAATATCTCAAAATTTAAAAATACAAAACTGTTCGGATAACTAATTGACAGTACAATAAAAGGAAAAGGACTCCAAGGGACTGCTATGACCAAGCAGCTCTACCTTGAATCCTCGCAGTCTAGAAGCTACCCTTGCCTGAATCCGTTATCTCCAATACTAGAATCTGCACAAAAATGTATCGAAGTGTAGTATGGGTACTCCACTATTAATATCCAGTAAGTATCAAAACTAACATAGGTGGAGTAGTGACGAGGTACAAATCAAGACACCTACTAGTCATAATAACTTGTGTAGTATATAAGTATAAAGCTAATAATGGAAGCAAGAATCAGTAAATGGAAACAAGGAATTAACATGCGATATAAACAGTAAAGTAATATGAACACCGTTAAAGAACCAGCGAAACCAAATAAGGAAAACAATGACAACCAACTAATCAGGCCGTTACACGTCACACAACAACATTACTGTGGGATACCTCATATCAAAATCACAGGTCATGAGTCCCAAATCACATATCATATGCTCATGGCATCTCGTGCCCACATTATCAATCACAACTGCACGGACAACTCACGCGCCAATATCTCAATTTGCCCGGCATCACAGGCTTACAACCACAATCCGCCTGGCATGGTCACATGTTCAATATCATAATCTGCCTAGCATGGTCACAAGCTCACTATCATAATGGACGCAGATAATACAAGAACACATGGACATGATCAATTAATGTCAAGTTTCATACTCGTGAACCGGTGTAAACAGCATGCTACGATGTATGCTTGTGCGAGTATACTATTACACTCCAAGTCAACAAGTAATATCAAAGAGATCGAGTAGCTCATTGGAATCAACACAATAAGTCATGTAAGGTGCATGACATACACAAGAAAAAATCACACTATCACATGAATATCATCAAAATGATGCCTCCAGGACATCACATATCATCCTTGACACAACCACTCTTATCTCTCTGTATTGACAACATCATAATAGCCACCCTTATCGCTCCACCCGGACAATAACACAATAGTCACATGTATCACTCTGCATAATAGCTACCCATATCGCTCCACCAAAACAATAATAAGTTAGGCACTCGTATACTCCGCCCAAACAATATATTAATAGCCACCCGTATCACTTCGCAATCAACAACATTGAGATACCACCCTTATGCTCCGCATAACCACAGTCAATCTACACAACAAATTACATTTACTAACATCACAACAACATGACATATCTACTCGTTCTACAAGTGCCCATAGACCACAACCCTCTCCAAAACAACAATATCAATATCACCACAATACAGAGCCCAGCTAAACCGCAATGTATACAAGAATCTCAATAGCAACAAAATGAAACAGGAAAAAATAACTCAACAATAAACAATACTCCATTAATGACGACTTCAACTAAAACGGGTTAATGTCTTTCAATAACTTCGACTTCAAGAAATTGCTTAAGAATAAACTAAATAATAAAGGTATTCCTATGGAATGACAACTTCGAATTCTAATGTATGGCATAAGCTAACAATGAAAGAGATGGCATAAACTAGCAACTACGTCTAAGTGCATGGGAATAATCCGAAAACGAAAGGAGATCATGTAACAACAATTTCAATTAAGAATAACTCAACAGTAAAGGAGGTCACATAACAAAAAGAGGTAACAACTTCAAATAAATCATACAAGAGTAAACTTGGCAAGTAAAAGATATGACATGTACTAACAACTTCAAATAAAATACGTGAGAGTAAAAATGACAAAAAAAAGATATAACATGTGCCAATAATTTCAAATAAATACATGAAAGAAGCCTAAGAGTCTTAACCAGTCAATTTCCACATATAAGTCTGAGTACGCACTCGTCACCTCGCGTACACATCTATAACATAATTCAAACAATACAATCAACCAAATCCTAACGAGTAGTTCCTCACATAGGGTTAGGCAAGATACTTACCTCAAAAAATCTCTAAAATGACCTTCTCATGTGAAACAACCTCCGGACGGCTCGAAACTAGCTAAAATAACTTAATATCATATACAAAAGCCATTGGAAACAATTTCGAATAGTAAAGCTTCGATCTTTAATGAAAATTTAGAAAAAACGTCAATCCAAAAAGTCAAGTCTGGGAGCGCACCTCGGAACCCGACAAAACTCACAAAATCAGAATGCCCATTTCGATACAATCCAAACATACCAAAATTATCCAATTCTGACATCAGATCGGCCTTCGAATCATCATTTTTGTGTTTTAGAAAGTTTTTATAAAATCTCAAAATTTCTCCAATTCAAATCACTAATTTAATAATAAAAACAAAGATGGAATAATGAATTATAACAAAATCCTGGTCAAGAACACTTACCCTAATCCAAATCGTGAAAATCCCCTCCAAAATTGCTCAAATTCGAGCTATCTAACTCAAAAAGTGATAAAATAACAAAAGCCCTCGAAATAGAGTACTATATAGTCTTCCCAAGGACTCCTCTTCGCGATCGTGGGACATGCTTCGCGATCAAAAAGAGAAAACCACAAGTTACCAAAAATGCGAACGCGACTCACAATCCCCAGCAACCATCACGAATGTGTTATCTCCCTTGTGAACGCGGAGAGCAAACCCCTAATGACCCTTCTAGTTTTTCCTGATACGCAATCGCATACCTGATATGCGAACGCGAAGGTGACAGTCTTCCCATCTTCGCGAATGCGGTCGCCTCTTCGCGACCACGAAGAACAAAATGCCTACTTCCACAATAATTCTACGCGAAGGAGACTTCTTTATGAAGGACACTAGATATCAAAACCAGGAGTTCAAAAACATGAGAAATTGGCCCGTTGCCCATCCGAAACACACCTGAGGTCTTGGGACCCTGTAACATACCAATAAGCTCCATAACATAACGCGGACCTACTCAAGGCCTGAAATCACATCAAAACTACGAATCGCACCTCAATTCAAGCCTAATGAACTAATGAACTTTCAACCTCTACAACTCGCGTCGAATCATATCAAATCAACTCGGAATGACCTCAAATTTGGCGTGTAATTCCCAAATGACACAATGGGGCCATACCAACTTCCGGAATCAAAATCCGAATCTGATATCAACAAGGTCAACTCCCGATCAAACCTTTCAACCTTCTAAACTTTTAACTTTCTAACTTTCGCCAAAATGCATCAAATCAATATATGGACCTCCAAACCCAAATCCAGACAAACGCCTAAGTCCAAAACCACCATACGAAACTATTGAAATTATCTAAGCATCATTCCAGAGTCGTCTAAACAATAGTCAAACTCCGATCAACTCTTACTGTTTAAGCTTCTAAAACCAGAACCATTCTTCCAAATCAACCCCGAATCACCCGAAAATTGAATCCGACCATATCCGCAAGTCATAATACACAATACGAAGCTACTCGAAACCTTACATTATCAAACGAGACGCAATTCTCAAAATGATCGGTCGAGTCGTTTCAAACAACTTAACTAACTTCTAACTAACTAAGTCATATGCATCTCACATGACATATTATAATATTATCCATGTATTGTTAGTCCCAATAAATTCACATTGTACTTTGCATAAAATAATACAAAAATTACTGGATAACTATATCTATACTATATTAAAAGCACGAAGGCCCTAAGCGAAATGTCGTTCGCCTTTTTTAACCTTCAAAAATAAATTTCACATTAAACAAAATAGTAATTTGATTATCTTCCTAATTCTTAGTCTTTGAAGTCAGCTATAATTTTATTTATTAAATATTTTCTTATCTGAATCAAGTAGAAAGTTCCATTGTCTAAAAATTTAAAATCAATTAAAGTTGACCTTATATAAGAATTACATACTAATATTTGGACGGAAGCTTATATGAACTTTTAAGTTTAATTAGAATTATGGAATTTAAGTAAGACAAAAAGAAACTACATCCAAGTCGTATTCAAATTCGCTATGGTAAGACTGTAAGATTACACTCTCAAAGACATATTCTATATAGGATTTTACCTTATATAGGACTTTATATTTGAGTATACTCTTTCTCCTCTTGGTAGTAATATAATTCTTTAACCAAAATAGAATTCTAATTAATATTGTCTTTCTAATGCCGATTTTAAAATCTATACATGTGCTCATAATTATAATCTTCCATGTTGTTCTGTATTTTTTCTTTGCTTTCTTCTTTAGAAATCTTCCATGTTATTATGTTTTTTTTCTTTGCTTTCTTCTTTAGAAGCGTAGTGCGATTTCATGTATTGAGTATGTGATGACCCAAAAGGTCATCTTATGTAATTTAAGCCTTATCTGTGTTCCGAGGCTCTGAGAACCTCTGTTAGTCTCACCTCGTTATGTGTGCGCAGCCCGGACGTGTAGCCTGGAAGCTATTACGTGAAAATTTGATGAAAATGAGTTTCGATAATTAATAAATGAATATAGTTG
>ML276020.1:0-14214 GCA_005239495.1 Nicotiana undulata
TCATTCTATATTCAGTAGTTTCCCATGACACTCGTGACACTAGTTCCTGGCACACACGCGTAGATGGGGAAGGTATCACTTTGTGTAATTATTGTTGGCTTCCCTAACCCCGTCGTTGGGCGCCATCACGACTCGGATTGGGATTCTCGGTCGTGACAGGTTCTTACTCGTGTTAACTAATTATTTCACAAATTGGGTGGAGGCAGAAGCTTTTAAACAGGTGCGAGAGAAAGAAGTGAAGAGCTTCATATGGAAAAATATAATATGTCGCTTTGGAATATCGAAGGAAATTGCATGTAATAATGGCCCACAATTTATAGGCTCACAAATCACAGAATTCTTCGAAATCTGGCAAATCAAAAGAATCACTTCATAACCATATAACCTCGTGGCTAATGGGCAAGCCGAGTCAACCAACAAAGTCATCGTTAGCAACCTGAAAAAATTGTTGGAAAGAGCCAAGGGAAACTTGCCAGACGAACTACCGGCGGTATTATGGGCTTACAGGACTACTGCAAAAACAACTACGGGAGAGACTCCATTTGCGCTTGTTTACGGTGCAGAATCTTTAATACCCATGGAAATTGGCGAACCAAGCATAAGGTTCACAACAGCAATGGAAGAATCAAACAACGACGAGTTGAGGACAAATATGGACTTGCTCGAACAAAGAAGAGAAGCTGCACTAATACGTATGGCAGCCCAAAAACAAATTATAGAGCGATACTACAACAGAAAAGCTCACCTCAGATATTTCAAAATTGGGGACTTCGTCCTCAAGAAAGTCTTCCAATCAACGAAGGAAGCTGGTGCAGGAAAGCTAAATCCAAATTGGGAGGGACCTTACAAAGTCCGTGGCATTGCTGGAAAGGGAGCTTATGAGCTCGAGGCTATGGATGGCAGAATCCTACCAACAAGTTGGAATATTATTCATATGAAGAAGTACTACTTCTAAGTAAAAGAATACCCCTGGTCAGGTATCATTACATTCGATTTTGCTTTTGTACAGTTAAAATTATACTAATCGTTTTACATGATAGGCAAAAAGCTAACCCATCACCAGATGATGATATTAGACCTGCAAAGACACGAGGAAGTAACTGAATTCCCGGTCTAGGGTTACAACTTTCTGATGGACGTTTTAAAAGGTTAAGCAATCATCATCTAAAAACGTACATTTTTCCTTTTCAGGAAAAGCACCACAAGGAAGGAATAGTCAAGTGCTCGAGATTTCATCCTTCAAAGCTCAAACACTTGGGGGACTATACAGTATGGAGGGCAAAGATGAAGCAAATAATACTAACAAAAAGTCAAAGCTTGAGCCTGAAGATCCATCTTCCCAACAAGTCAAGTACTATGAGCAGAATCAAAAAGAGCCAAAGACTCAAAACACAAAGCCTGATTCAAAAACCTTCGAAAACATATTCGTAAATGTAAACGAATGTTCAGGTTAAAGGCAGAATATTAGTTACGGGTAGAAATGCACATCTTTGTACTTACTCGAAAACTGTTGTAATAGAAAATAGTTACAGATGAAAGATCATTATCCTTGTACTTATTCAGAAAACTGTTGTGAATGAAAACAGTTATGGATGAAAAAGCATTACCCTTGTATACATTGAAAAATTGTTATCAATAAAAACAGTTATGGGTAAAAATTTATACCCTTATATCTAAAATTGTTATAAACAAAAAACAGTTATCCCCTTGTACTAATTCGAAAAAACTGTTACAAAAGAAAATTAGTTACGAGTGCAAGTTTATATCAAATCGGTTAAAAGAAAACAGTTGAAAAATGAGTTATAGATGATACACAAACACATGTGAAATGTTATGAAAGTTCAATGCAAAAACTTTCTTCAAAACATTGTTAAAGAAAAACATGTGAAAATTCCTATCTCTCTTTTGTATATTTACACCATTATGAAGTTGAGACGTCTTCTTCATTAAGTGTCGATAAAAAAAGGGCCCTCTTTCATAAACCATGCCTATTACGAAAAGGTATGAATAATATAAGCATTTTATAAATGCAAAACTCATAGGTACATCGAAAACCTCAAGAATAAAGCATGCAAAGACTTAAAGAGTGAAACAAAAACTCAACGGAAACTAAAGTCATGCTGATGTTGATATTGATATACTAATGGCAAAATAAACTAAGTATTAACTTAGTCTAAGTTGTATTAGTTTTTACATTGGTTGCCCCTAAGTTGTCAGTTGAGGACTTACGAAAGATCCAAACTTTACCCCCGATGGGATGGGGGTAACCACCAATTGATACAAAAAAAAAGAGAACCAAGTTCTTAAACTTTTTCAGATGAGGGGTTGTCTTCACTAGCAGGAGGAGTGGCTTGAGATGGAGAGACATGAGCAGCAGGGACCTCAACCTCTGGTGAAGAGTAAGGGTGAGTATCGGTCGGTTCGGTTCGGTTATGAATATTATTGGTTTAGCATATCGGTTATCGGTTTACAAATATGATAAACCGATAACCAAACCGATAAGATATTATTTATCAGTTATCGGTTAATCGGTTATCGATCATTATCGGTTTACCCGATAAGATAACTCAATCTAGAGTTAAGCAAAAAAGAGAAGACAATTCACTCGAGTTAAGCAAAAAAGAGAAGAATTCACATATAGTATACTACCCAATTCTGTGTTCTAGCCACAACTAATATTTGAAGAATATTTCATTTTGACAAATTCATGACATGTGCAATCTCAAAAATTGATACTACCACTCCACAAGCATTCCATCTCCATTTCACTGGAAATATTAGTTAACAAGAACATAAATTACAATTTTTGGTTTCCTGCCAAACCATAATCAAGAGATCAATCATTTTCCAGAGTCCAGTTGTAGAAAGAGCAACAAGAGTACTAGTAATTCAAAGGTTGTCCAAACACAACTGAAATAGTGTTAATTCTTCAATAACAGTTGTCCAAATACATTAATAACAATACAAAGTAGTGGCAATTTCACCTTAAAATTAACAAGTACAAACATAGTACTAAAACATGAGCACAAAATAAAGAATCGAAAACAATCAAAAATCCTATATTTTTATAATCGAACTCTACTGTAAAACTCAAAAGAAAGGAACGAAATTTGTTTTTAACAAAGAAGTAATTTTGGAATACAAACCTACGCTAAGATTCTAAGAATGTGGTTGTACTTTGAAATTTGAAGAAGAATTGCTCAAAAATTGAATCAGAGTTTGAAGAGTGAACATTGAAACTTCAATCTTGAACGCGACTGGGAAAATTAGGAGAAAAAAAGAGAATGAAGCCCTAGAAATTGGGTAAAATCATAATTTTATTAAATCTTATTGGGTTATCGGTTAACCCGTTAAGAAATTGGGCAACCTGTGGCTCGAACCGATAACCCAATAGTGAAAAAATACAAAACTGTTACCGAACCATTAACCCAATAATCCGATATCGATACCTCAATAAGCTTTTATCGGTTCGGGCTATCGGTTATACCCGATATATGCCCAACCCTAGTGAAGAGAGACTTTGACTTTGCTAAAACTTCTCAATTGTCTCTTTGGTTTTAGCAATTTCGGCTTCCAAGTCAAAACCCTCTTGAACCATTTTCGTCAATGTGTCAAGACAGGAGTTCAAATAAGCCCAGCTAACATCGACGACTGCTTTGTCTTCAAGATCTTCATAATCTTTCTCCCACAGTTCAACTTCAACTCTTAACTCATCCCTTTAAGCCACAGCAGCATCATGAGAGGCCTTTAAAGGAGCGAAAGACCTTTCCAGAAATTGGACCTTCTCCAAAGAGTTACGGAGGTCTTCCTGGGTTTGAGTGAGCGATTGAACAAGTTCACCAGAATATTCCTCCTTCTGATCCAACAAGGCCTTCAGGCTCCTAATCTCCTCAGAGGCACGGGAAAGCAGCTCTGCAAATGAAGACTCTAAGACACTCTTGTCCTTGCCTTCCTGGTTTGAAGACACCTTCTCAACGGCCAATTCTGCTGCAATAACCCTAACTTGCTGCTCCAAGGTACACTTCTCTTCCTCCACTGCCTCCACTTCAAGTTGTAAACTCTCGTACTGCTCCTTCTAATTATTTGCCTCGATACGTAAATCCCTTGCTGCCTGCTCCGTTTGAGAAACCCTCTTCATTAACTATGTGCCTACAAGATTGATCTACAAAAGGAGATAAATTAGATACGATAAGAATGTATATGAATACATGCAAATGAGAGCAACTTTTACCTTTAAATATGAGTGCACAATCTCATTCACCCAAGTGAGGGAACCGTGACTTTCCAGCTTAGCTTCTCAGTCGGACCTATCAATGGTTTCAATCATACGTCAGCTTGGCCCGACTTTTTCAAGAGGCTACCCGCTGTTGAAACTCTATCACCACCTGCCTCATCTCCCCCCTGCTGGAAGACCCTACTTCTGCAGCAGAAGGCACGGAAGCGGGGACAGATGAAGGAGCCACATGCAGAGAAGTCTGAGAAGCAGAAAAAGCCATGGTAGCAGAAGTAGCAACATGAGCGGGAATAGCCATGGGAGCAGAAATAATAACAGGAGTAACTGAGGTAAGATCTTTAGGAGCAAGAGGAGAGAAAACAGCAAGGGGAGCTTCGTTAGAAATGGTACCAAAACCTTCACGGAACAAGAGATCAAATGATTCACGAACGGGAGGGAGTCGCATCCTCGGGGGTAGAAAGCTCAGACTCAGGCACAAGAGGGTCAGTAACAGGTGAAGACTCGTCGTCAAAGACCACCTTCCTCCTACGTGACCTGTGGACTAGCGAACCCTCCTCTTCCTCTTCCTCCTCTAAGGTCCTGGACCCACTGGCTTTTCTTTTTGATGAGGAGGAACCAGAAATGATCTCCTGGGCCTTTGCCAGGGACAACTTTGAAGCGGATGCAGACGCAACAGAAATACCACGAGCAGAAAACCCTACCAAATAAAGGGGATCAAGTAAAATTCAATAGAAGAAAGAAGTAAAAAGAAAAACTTCACCCATTGTGGGTCTTAACCTTCCAGCCAAACCTCCTAGAGAGGTATTTCCACGAACGTTCTTCTAAAGGAGCGATTAACAAGAGTTTTTCTACCCAATCGCGAAAACCGGAGACATTCTCAACGGTTCCCATGATTGTTGCAAAGAAAAGTAACAGTTACGGTACTGATAAAGTATCAAAAACAAAGGAAAGGAATGTGAGGAAAACTGTTCTCACGTGCAAGATTCTACTTCTTAAGGAAGGGGAGATTTTCTTCACCTACTAAACCAGCAGTAGGAACAGAAATATAATGGAGGAACCACCCTCGATCTTTATCATCATCAGGAATCACTAACACCCTTTTACTCCTAGCCGTGAGAGTAAACACTCCTTGGCGGAACAACATCGGAGAATAGAGGTGGATGAGATGATAAAAGGTAAAAGGGACCGAAGCTAAATTGGCCAAATATCTAAGGCACGCAACAACTCTCCACACAAGAGGACCGACTTGTCCCCAACAAACTTTAAAGAATCGACAAAACTCGATGATAACGAGGTCGATAGGAAGCTTGAATCCTAATGTGAAAGGGTAAGTATAAACATAAGAATACCCAGCCTTGTAAGAGGTTATTCTTTGATTACCGTTGGGAACAACAACAGGAAAATCAGGCTTCCAATGACAGTCCCTGCGTACAAGAGATACTAAACCCTCAGTTATTTGGGTAGGGTACATGTCAGCACCGCCGTAAGAAGACATCGAAGAAAGCTGTTCTTTTAAGGCCTGACTATCCCTAGCAAAAGAAAACTCTGCAGGTACTATCTCATCGAACCTCGGCTCACGCAAAGGTTCATTATGTTCTCTACCTTTTGATGAAGATCTAGAAGCCCTAGTCCTTGGAGAAGATAAAGAAATGCAGACCTAGAAGAAGATGGGGGAGTAACGTGAGAAGAAGAGGAACTCCTGGAGGGAGTGGAACCTAAACTCTTAAGCCTACCGCCTCTCCTACTCTGTGTCGGAGCAAAATAAAGAGTCAGATCATCTACATTAATGACTTTCTTAGATTGCTGGTTTGAAGAAGACATATTTACTAAGAAAAAGAATTTGCAAACGAAGAATGAAAGTTAGAAGTTTTTCGTGAAAGTAAAGAAAGGAAAAAGGGTATTTATACTCGAAGGCAACCGTCAAAAAATGAAAAAAACAGTGATGTGAAAGTCATAATTGAAGTTGTCACTTCGTGACTGATGCAGCCGCAAAAAGCCCTAAAAGGCGCTGAACAATTGCAGAACCAATCCGAAAATGCCACGTGGCACGAGCATTAAATGGAAGTGACAAGCAACGCCTATGTTCAGAGATGGATGCCACGTTACGAGTGAAGCGACGACAAAATATTCTAAATGAGTATCCACTTACCAAGTATTAATCGATAAATAAATGGTAAGTGGAGGGACTATCTGTATTGGTAAAAAAGAGCTTCACACGTGTAAAAATTGTGATGACTCAGCAATCTATGTGGAACAATGAAAACGTGACAACTGGACGAAACTTCATAAAGAAGTGCGAGGCAAAGAGGCACGGAATAACATACCCACGAGATAATCAGATACGGAAATCTTAACCTAATTGAGAAGATGAAGAGACACGGGCAGGATGAATCCAGGCAGAATAAAGGGCAGATTATGAGATCTTCAATTAATGAGCCAAATGTTACATAACCTTCACGCAACAGTTACGGTTAATCATTGTAACGTTACATTAATGTCATTAAGGCTCAATCACTGAAAAGGGTAGACGTTATATTAAGAAATTCCCTATATAAGGGAGTAAAATATTACTTGTAAACATATTCGAACTACTATTGCAATATACTTATTTTTTGCGCATCTTACTGCTTTCCAATTACAAATTTACTTGCAATTATTAGCTTATTCTTTGGTTATCAGAAACTCAAATTCTTTTTAAAATAGATTTGACAAAAAATCTAATCCTTTGGTTAAACATTACTATACATGAAATCTAGTTTTGATATCCAATGAACTGGAGTTGGTATTGGAAGAAGTAAAATTCACTAAAAGAGGAAATGAGAATTGATTACACAGGTATATATGCTAACATCTTCTGGCTCTTATTCTGTAACTAACAGCTACGATGTATTGCTGAGAGACTTAGATACAATGTCAGCAGTAGAGCTATTTGGAATTTAGTGATGCAACATAAACACGTGTTTATTGAGTGGCTTGTTGCACCAGACAAATTGCTGACCAAAGAGAGATTAATGAGAAAGCACATTCCTGTTGAAGATGATGACTGCTGCTTGTGTGGTGGATTGATCGTAGAAACTCACCGCCATCTTTTCTATGAATGTAACTAGATAACTAAGGTGCGAGATAAACTATTTCAATGGTTAGGCGTACAGGTCCAACATGAAAAAGTAGAGCAGATACTTGGAGGGATTAAAAGCAAATACAAGAAGAAGTTTTAGAAGAAGGTTATTACAGCTATTGGGGGTGTTATGGTCTATTACACTTGGTGAGCAAGGAATTGAAAGTTGTTTAAAGAGATAACCGTAAATAGAGAAGTTTGTTTTGCCACAAATACAAAAAGAGATCAAAGAAAGAGTAGATTTTCAGAAGGGTTATGGAAAATCTTATAATGTAATTACTTGATTCAAAGAATTTATAATTAGTGGTTGTTCAAGGCCTATGTGTTCCTAGAAGGTGGTTATGCCACTAGGTACTCTTTAGGTGTATTAATTTATTTGTTAATGATAATATTTCATATTTATTATCACAAAAAAATATTGAGCACTTCATTCAATCATGTTACTATTTATTTATAAAATTAGTTTAAGCACAAAAAATTATTTTTTAACACCTAACGCTTATCAATCACGTTTAAACTAACCCAAAATAATATGCAGAAACAAATGCAACAAAAATTTTACTAATTAGTATTTTAATATAAAATGATCTATTAGAAAATCACGAACTAGTTCACAACACTTTTTGAATATAAGTCTAATCACACTTCTATAGTATATTATTTTGTACAATTCTTTTTTCTTTTCTAGTTAAACTCACTCATTTCTAATAGCTTGAAGTTTGAATCATGTTTAAGATCGAAATTAAAATGTCAGAGTATTAGCCTTTTGCTTTTAGAATACTAATTTTCTGTAGAACCAACCAAACATGCGTAACCTTTTGATTAATGTTTTAATTGTTAAGAAACTAAGCTCAAAGCAATAACATAAAACAAGAAAATAGATAAGAGATTTAGAAAGAAAGAGAGGAGAGATTCATATTTCTTCCATGTATTCAAGTGTATACAGTGTGATGCTCAAACCCTCTATTTATAGGATGACATTGAGGTAATACAAAGAGATGTCATGAACATGGTATTAACTATTTAGATCGTGGGGGAAGATCATGGAGGGGTTTATGGAGGTGCGGGAGTTACAACAATAATTGTAAGAAGTAGTGGGAGGATAATGGAGGAGAGTAGTGGGAGTAACTTCTTTAGAAGTTATAGACATCCACTACACAATATGATATTTTATAACACTCCCCCTTGGATGTCTATAGATAATGTGCCTCGTTAAAACCTTAATAGGAAAAAACCCTATGGGGAAAAAATCCTAGTGAAGGAAAAAGAGTAACATATCTTGTAATACACATTACTTGCTGCCTCATTAAAAACCTTGCCAGGAAAACCCAGTGGGATAAAACCTTAGCCAATGAAAAAAGGGTATAGTGCGTATTTGTCTCCCCCCGATGAAAACATCACTTTATTTTTCGGAGACGACGAATTTCAAGCTTGTATAATAACTTCTATAATGTTGAGAAATGCATTAGCGAATTATTACGTCAAATTATCACTTGAACAAAGTTGTTGAACATCTATTTCATCATTCTGTTGATGATTGTGTCTGACAAAAAACTTTGATGAAATATATGATTTAGTCTGTCTCCTTCAATATATCATTCTTTCAATTGATAAGCAAACATCTGAGTCTTCACTATTATTAGAATCTTCTCTTCAAATAAGGTTCACACATCTTGTGAAATGATAATATGAAAATTCTCACATACAAATAGATTATTTGAAGAACAGACTTTAGAAAATGCCTGCATTTGCATAAACAACAAGACCTTGACAATATTTGTTAGAAAAAACAAATTTATATCAAGGACTCCTTTTGCAATAGTACTTATAGTATTCCAGTATCTTCGTATAAGAATAAAACTAGATCTCGCTAGCATATTGTTATACTCATGGTTTTAGCAAGATATATAGTGCATCAATTGTAACAGACACAAAAATAAATCATGCACGCCATGCTTGCTCTAATCCACATAATAATTTTGTTGAAGCTTTATTTAATAAATTTCTTGACAACCTTAATATGCTTTATAACAATTTAAATCCTTCAAGAATTATCATTATCCGCATACCAAATGTATTGTTAGACCAAAACCAGAAATGACTACATCCACCTCAGAAGAACATATCTCCATATAATTAATGCTATGATATTTGCAATTCTTGTTGTGCCACAAGTCATCTTTATGTCTATCGACTTGATTTTATATTTCACTTTCAGGTATTGGGACTATCCGTCCAACTTCACATTTTTCAGGTGAAATCAATTTTTATTGTGTAATTTTTAATTTGACCAATCATTTATCTGTTCAAATTTCATGACAGATTTGAGCTCAAGATCCTCGTCAATATTGATAATATTGAGCGCTATATTATATCAACAATATCATCGATGATCATTTTACATCGGTTCCATCATCACACAATAAAGACATAACTTATCAAAATCTCATTATTTTCAGGTACCTGAGCCTCTTCCATGAGGTCTTATAAAGTGTAATGTCATGGTGCTCTTACAGAGCACTTGCCTCCTTAGTATGACCATCTTTATCATTTTCTCCTCTCCTTCTTCAAGGAGTTTTATCTTTGGAACCGATTAATCTATTATGCTTCATGCGTTCCATAGACTATGTCCATCATGGACTTTATTCTATTTGGAGCATTAGCAGTTGAAATATAATATTCTTTGGATCAGCAAATACACCTGACAATATTTTACAAATGAATTATCACTTGAACTTCAAGTTCACATTTTCTTGTACGAGGATCAAGGTACACTCATAATAATTCATTCCATGATTACTTTTTCAGCTGCCCAATTTCTTCCCCTAATGTTGGGATCACAACACATTTCTCAATCTTCTTTGGGAACTCATCTTTGTGCATTATGGTAGCATAATTAAATCATATAGCACATTCATACTAGATGAAAATTATTTGGTTCCTGACCCTGAACAACCTAAGACATGGAGAATTTATCATAACTTGTTGGCTAGATACGTACAAGTGATGTTGTATATTAAACAAAACACCTCATACCAAACTTCTATTTGGGAGTTTTGTTCTCATAACCAATAGTTTAGCTTAATTGGAGGCATACAATTTCTGCTAAACCAACTTGTATTTAAACCAGCACTACCAAGATAATTATCATAATTTATATTCTGGAACTGTGCTCTAATAATTTGAGCAATCAACCTTGCAAAATCCAAATTGCAAGTTGATAACAAACGCACATGCGACCATATAATAGATACATCTATTAAAATCATATAATAGTAAACGGCCCACATGGTAGGTGATTGGGCCTATATATATATATCACCTTTTATTCGTTCTAAAAACAAGGGATTCAATCCCAACCGTAACTGGTATATCATGAGAATAAACAACACAAGAGAATTCTTGAAGAATCTTCTATTTCTTCAATATATGCCAATGTGAATTCTCAATTAATTTTTTCGCACCATAATTGAATTGTTATGGCCAACCGGTCATGCCAACTGATATTTATTTCAGTAAACATCTAATTTACTATGGCATGTGATTTCATCATCATGCTTATACTTGTGTAGTACAAATCGAAGAAAAACCCGAGTAACCTTTTAGATTTACCCGGTATGATTGTAGTAATATGTAGATATTCAATCTTCCTTTCGTTTATAGTCTCAATATGCCAATCACTTTGGGCTTATACATTTGAAACTCAAAAGTTTCTTTTGAGACTTATTACAATATCAATATCATGAACAATTTCATTCATCCGTGTAGTAACAAATTAGCTCTTTCGGAGCCCTTAATTGATTTTGTACTACAAGATATTTTGTCACACCATCCATATGATGAATGTCTCCTTCACGGATAAAATCATATCATAATAATTGTCATGGTCGAAGTCATCATAAGCAAAACCATTTCTTGCTTTAAGTTTGCCTTTAATAACTTTTTATCAGGCATGGCATAATATTTTTGGCGTACAACATGTACGCGACCATGACTTATTCATGTAACCACATTATAATATTCATTATCTTTATTTCTCTAAAACCTCCCTTAGAGGTGAGTTGTGGTATTTATACAACCATGCATAAGCACATTCTTATGCATATTTTTCATCACATATATATTTCAACATTTACTTTCAGGAATGAGTATGCATTTACAATACTTATCACAGGTCACATTTTCAGGGAATGGACTATAATCATGTGAATGTGTCTCATATTAATCGACACATTGATACATATTTCCTTCACCGTTGAAGGATTATCTTGAGAACTTATTATTCTCCTTTTTACAATTACCAATGATGACTGTTACTATTTGATCTTTGGCACGCCCACGTTAATTGGTCAACCACTTGTCTTTATTTAGACTAATTATGCACCGCTAGCTACACATTCACTTCAAGAATGGAGCAAATCAAGTGGGACAAGCTTCATACTTTTTCATGAAAAATACTTTTTTTTTCTTTAGTCATCATTATATCATCAATATGGTGCATTGGGACTCAAACCCAATGCCTTACCCATATAAAGGCATGTTAGGCCATAATGAGTTGGGGCTCAAATCTAACTCTTATCATCATAGTGCACCAGGGCTCAAACCTGATGTCTTACCCTTATACAATGGCATAATAAGTGTAAGTGGACTCACATTTGAGCCTTTCATGATATACTACTTTCTAATAATTAATTATTTTTTTCCGAACTTTAATGAAAGTTCACATTGATCTTTTTCACGAACAACTACATGATCAAATATAAAGGGAATAAAACTATCTTAGTCATACAAAATTTATTTGGACCACAACATAAATTTAAATTCTTTTATTTTTAAGATTAATTAGAAACCTTCTCAATAATTAACAATTTCATAATCTTGGCTTGCAAATTGTCGGAGCAGTACATATGGGAGATGTTGTCAAGGCATCGTAATATGCTTTTGTTTGTCACTCTAAAGCAGGTACTCCATATGTATACATCTGCACAAATGAAACTAAATTGTTAAGTAACAGAATTAAACCAAGTCTTAAATATTAACGTAAGTTAATTGAAGAATTCATGAAAACTGCAAAATGATACTCCCTGTATAATAGAAGCAAACACAACATTAATATGGCAACGAAATGCCAGATTTTCACAGGCTCAACCAAATTGATTCAAGGTTGTAGCTCCCATGGAAGACTTTCATCTCTTATAGAAAATATAGAAAGAATATAGCAATTCGTGTTGATAACGTGTTAAGAAACTAAGCTCAAAGCAATAACATAAAACAAGAAAATAGATAAGAGATGTAGAAAGAAAGAGAGAGGAGAGATTCATATTTCTTCCATGTATTCAAGTGTATACAATATGATGTCCAAAGCCTCTATTTATAGGATGACATTGAGGTAATACAAAGGAATGTCATGGACATGGGCAAGATAATTAAGGGGTTATGAAGATGTGAAAGTTACAACAATAATTGTAAGAAGTAGTGAGAGGATAATAGAAAAGACTAGTGGGAGTAACTTGTCACGACCCGTTTCCGGGTTGTGATGGCGCCTGTCGTGGAACCAGGCTAGCCAACCGTTACAAGAATACTCAATTCATTTACTAGAGAAATTTACTCATCATTGGCTCAATTCATAGAAATACTGACATTTTAAATCATTTAAAGAGTCTAACAAAGAAATAGACTCCAACAATCACCCTAGGATCTGGAGTCACGCAGTCATGAGCTACTAACATCAATACAACTGAGAATAATAAAACTGAAGTTTTAAGTTTCAAAGTTCCAATACAGAAGGGAGAATAGGGAAAAGAGGGACGGGACAGCGAACGCCAGCTGCTACCTCGTCGACTCTGAGAGAATGGCTGCTATCACCGCTCCGCGTCAAATCTCGGTGCACCTGGATCTGCACACACAGTGTGCAGGTAAGTAACGAAAACAACCTACGGTCTGAGGAGGTAGTGACGAACTCAACCTCCGTAAATCACAGTTCAAATAATGAATATTTCAGGAATAACCGAGTATATCAGTGACAATATCCGTAAATAACAATTAAATGCCATGTATGTATCATGCAACTCTCACAGGTAGTCCTCTCGGTACACATAATTGGCCATTGGCCCAGGGAAATCCATCCCGTAACATGTACGACGTGGTGACTCAGTCACTAAGTACCGAGGGAGCAAGCCAATTTAGCCTTTCGGAGAAATCCATCTCTGGGATATCAAACTCATCCATAATTTGTACCAGGGAAATCCATCCCTCCATATCTCATAAACAGTATCTGTGCCAGGGGAAATCCATCCCTCTATATGTCATATCTTGGACAAATCCATGTCCAAAGAAATCCATCCCTCAATATCTCATATCTCGGACAAATCCATGTCCAGGGAAATCCATCCCTCAATAACTGTGCGCTCACTAGGGGTGTAAAGACTCCGGAGGGGCCGCCAAGGATATGGCCCAAGCGCTATATATATATCAATCCCACGAAGGGTATATCATCTCAACATTTGGCTCTAGGCCCATACTCAGTCAGAATTACCAGTCTCCTCACAATACTCTCATTATGTAACAGCCCAAACAATGGCAATGCATGATAAATAAATGAATTCTGAGACTGAAATACGAATACAGGTATAATAACAAGACTGAGTATGCACAGGTAAAGTTCGCAATAGAAACGATAGTGACAGAACCTTTCTGGTCTCCACATATAGACATGAAGTCTTATCATTTAGACTTGTTATGTTTATTTTAGTTTCTATGCATTAGTAGCGTTCACAGTACCGATATCATGGTGGAATAACAGTTAAACCGTGCCTGGGGATAAGACGGGCCACAACAATTCAACCAACACCCATATGCCCGT
>ML276020.1:19994-52112 GCA_005239495.1 Nicotiana undulata
GGGGGTTAGGTTGAAAAAATACTTGAGGTAGTGATTATTGATGTAGGAGTTTTGTTCTAAAAAGGAATATTTTAAGGATAAAATAGTAAAAATCTTGGTCAAACTTAAAGTGCTTATAAGCTGAAAATTCATAAGCTGGGGGTGATCAGCTTATGACTTTTGGCTTATTTTTGGCTTATAAGCACTTGGCTTATAAGCACTTTTAACTTTACCAAATGCGTAGATAAGCCAAAAAGTGCTTATAAGCTAGTTTGACCAACTTATAAGCTTAGCCAAACACCCTCTATGAACAGTACTTTATGAGGATGAATCTTAACATTTTGTTCATAACTTTATGTAGGATATGTCTTAGTAGATGTTAGTAATCATGCAAAATTGTCATGGTTTGTCTACAGTGTTGCCCACATGTACTGTCTCTTGTAATAGTTCCTGGTTCCAAAAAGATTATTTTCTTATTCTTTCTTTTGATAAATCAAAGTAACTTTTACTTGTTCCAAAAAGATTATATTGCCTTCTCTTTTCGTCTGTCCTAAGCTTTCTGGTTTCTATTTTAAACCATTATCATAAATTTATCATATTTTGAATATTATACACTTCGAAAGTTATATGGTATCTGTAAAATGTTGACATCTCTGTTGCGCCCCACATCAAAACAGTTCTCCTTGTACCCAAAAATAAAAGAAAATTAAGAAGAGTAGTAACTTTTAACTCTACGCTTAGATCCCCTTGTCTGAGGTTTTTGTTGAGGAAACAAGTAGATTTTATTGGTTTGGACCGATAGAGTCCTGGTGGATCGGGGAGGCCAAGGAAATTTGAAGTTACAAGCAACGAGAAAAATAAATGCAATTGTTAAATGGTGATGGGCTATATCAGTCGGCCATAAACTTTGCATTTGTGGATGGAATCCCCCCGTATCATTTCCAAAATTTTGCCTAGACAGATATGCCTTATTTACAAGATGGAAGATCCGCTGATATGGTCTTATGAACTGAGCACTTCTGGGTTTAGACGAGAAGAAGGTAAACAATGACAAAGAGTTGATTGTTAGTAAATTTGGAGTTTTGGTGGCTGGATTAATATCCAAGTGTAACGGCAATTATTTGTTGGTAGTATTAGAAAAGGATGCAGTATGTTCCTACCTCATATTGCTTTAAGCTGAGTATGATATGCCATTATTTCTTTGGCATGACAAATAAATGAAGACTTCTCTTGTCGTTTGTATCCTGGCAGGACATAAAAATGCCATGGTTGAAGCTTCCCTTTCTCTCCAAAGTGGCCAGTACTACTTTAATCTGAATTCTAGAAGAGAATCACAAGACTGAAAGTTCGAATTGATTAGTCCTTTATCCAGTTCATAAACCTACACGCTATGAGTTTAGGAAATGGCATCATGGTGTGGAAGACAACTGGTAATGGTCTCTTCACAGATTGTTTTATGGAGTTCTTGATTTTCTGGGGAAGGGATTCCCATGTAAATAAAGTTTGATTCTTTCTATCAGGGATACCGATGGCTCTGTGAGAGGGCAAAGCTATATGGAGAAGCAAAGACTCTTTGATCTTTTCCAGCTACTGGAAAGCTTTCAAATGAATACACAAGCTCAAGACAGTTTAAGGTGGGGCAATCTGGACGGAGGTTGTTATTCAGTGAAGGCATGATACAAGAAATTATGTGCTAGCAATGAAGTAATTGAGCTTTGGCCATGGAAGCTTATATGGAAGACAAAACTCCCCACAAAGGTCATGTGCTTCACCTGGATAGCTCTTAAAGGTGCGATTTTGACTCAAGACAACTTGTGTAGAAGGAATTTCCAGTTGGTGAATAGATGTTACATGTGTCTAGACAACTCAGAATCTATAAATCATTTGCTATTGCACTGCAGAGTGGCTGCAGATTTGTGGCACATGTTCCTTTCAGTTTTTGGCATAAGTTGGACAACCCCACAAGGCATAAAAGAAGCAGTTGAAAGTTGGTGTCGGTGGAAAGTTGACAGAACCATCAAGAAGATATGGCATATGATCCCAGTATGTATAATTTGGTGTATTTGGACAGAAAGGAACCGCAGATACTTTGATGGCATATCAACTCCCAACAGCTCCCTGAAAGCAAAGTGCCTTAGGAATCTATATAGCTGGAGCAACCTTTCCCCTCTTTGTCTTTGGCTTGATTGCCAACCTTAGGTTTTTGGTGCTTTTGGTTAGCTCCTTGACTAGAACTGTATTTTTGTGGAAATGGAGCTAACCAACCTCTGTTGTAATGTTTTGCATCTTCTTGATGCCAGTAATATGACATCTTACTTCATCAAAAAAAGAAATGGAGAAGCAAAGCCCTAAGAAGAACTAGTGTTTTCATAAGAGGCTGCCTGAAAATCCCCCTTGAGAGGTGATAACAATCTGTGGTCTCTTCGCAGATTGTTTTATGGAGCTCTTGATTTTCAGGGAAAGTGATTCCCGTGTAAGTAATATGGAGAAGCAAAGCCCTAAGAAGCCTGGGAATCCCCCTTGAGAGGTGATAACTATACAGAGGAAGGATTCACATGAAAGGGTGTCTGCGAAGGCAAAGGAGGCAGTCAATCACATCGTTGCATTTTGAATGACTGACTGGGGTGCTGGTTTATAATTTCTTCAGCTGGGGTTTTTCCTATCATGCGTCTGTTTCAAGGATCTTTTGTTGGCTGGGAAACAATACTGCATAGGAGCTAGAGAAAATCTTTCGTTGACTGTGTTGGTGGATGGGAAAAAATATAGAGTTTTTTAGGATTAACTGATTAATAGATGCAAATAGCAGATACATGATGGGTTCATGCAAAATCTTTTTGTTTTGTGAGGGAGCAAAAAATAGTTATACATGAAGATGTTTCCAGCTGTTTGGTTAGTCTCAAAATGCTTTGTAAAGGACAGCCTGCTTGTGGCCGTTGAGGTAGTATAGCTATGTTTTCACCTTGTAAATGGGCAGGCAACTCCTTTGTGCCAGTAAATGAAAACCTCTATAATTGTTTATGAAAAGGAAAAGATAAACGGATCCAGACTTTAGCACCCAAGGGCGTGACCTAGTGGTTAATGCAGTGGGTTGAGAATCACAAATCTCAGCGGAGGCAAAAACACTAGGTGGTTTTTTTCTATGTGTCCAAGCCTTCGTCGACAGAGTTATCCGATACTTGCGTTGGTGGGAGATAGCAAGTACCCCATGAAATTAGTCGAGGTGTGCGCAAGCTAGCCCAAATACCAGGGTTAATCCCAAAAAAGGAAAAAAAAAAAGAAAAGAAGATCTAGAGTTAGATTCTCTTTTGAAATACAACGTACTTTGACATCCTGTGTGGCTAGCGAAACGAGGTATATAAATTTAATTTGGAGAAAGGATCATGTTGAGCTCTTTAGGAGGCGGGAAGAAAGTTTCACAAAAGATGCCATCCTGTCAATCTTGTCAAAGTGCAGAAGGACTGGAATTGGTTAAAACAAAAAACTTTATTGGCACATTACCATGTATGCAAAACTAAGTTGTTCCGACACGGCAATTTAGGTGCCGCATCTGTGTCGACACGACACTAGTATGGGTGTGGGTATGGGATCCGTACTGGATATGGTCAAACAATTGGGTACTTTGACCATAAGAGATAGAAAAATTCGGGACGAGATACAATTTGATTCCCGAAATCAGAACCAAAACTAGGATAGATTTGAAGAAAATAGCATACCTTCTCTAGGAAATCAATCCTTTACTTATCTATAACCAGTGTTTTAAAAGGCGTTTTTGGGGCGAGACACACCAAAAATGCCCCGAGGTGAAGGTGGGGGAAAAAATCTCAAGAGGCTTACGCCCGGCAATTCGGGGCGTACACCCGGGCGTTAGGCGCATTTTTTGAAGTGAGACGTAAGCCTAAGAGACTTTTTCAAATTAAAAAATAGAATTTGTTGAATAAGTCCTTAATATAATACCCAAATGCTTAAAAGTCAGCTTCTAATTACTCAAAAGTTTTAAAAAGGAATTGAAACATTAAATTTAAAAGTCAAGACATTTTTTTATTGCTACAAGCCCTAAATTATGGCCTTTTCCAATTCTTTATCATGTCCTCTAGTCTGCCACTATCTCCCAAAAGTACCGAAATTAATTTTTTTTTTCAAATACAAAGAAAGACTTCATTCTCTTGCAGCATCAAGATCAAAGTACAAATTGTCGGTTAATCATCCTTTTTGTTCTTCCATGTAGAAAACTTTATTCCTTTTCAACTCAAGTTACTTGTACGTGTAAGTAGCGTATAGTGGACTGTTTTGATCTAAGTTGCTCGGACCCGGGTGCGGGTATCCGATACGAGGACGGATTCGAGTATCGGATTCGGCAAAATCTAAATTTTAGGATTTGGGGGTGCGGAACCGGATATAGATACGGGTGCAGGGATTCGGCTAATAAAACATAGAGCTATAAAAATATTGTAAATTTTGAGAGATATTCTGTAAAAAACTCACATGAATATATTACAATTCAATCTTTTCTCCAAAATGGACATTATTCTTTCATTGTTCTAAATCTGTTATATTTTTTATGTTGAGCAATCAAAATCTCAATTTTTCTCCCAAATTTGTCGATGGACTCCGGTCAAAGTGTTCGAAGTCAGTTGACCATATCCGGGACGTATCCCATCCCGTATCCGTATTCATCCCGTATCCAGACGGGGACGGCATCAAAATCGAAGAGTCCGCACAACTTAGGTTTTGACTAGTTTTTTATGGGGATGGAGCACAATTATATATATTTTTCACTTATGCAGAGTTTTCTTCAGTTTTTGTGCAATTTTACCTATTTAAAAATATTTATTGTAATTATATTATTTCATAAAATATTAAAAATTAAATACCCATGGGGCTTACACCTCGCTGAGGCATATGTAAAACGCCTCACCTTTTAAAAACTGTCTACAACTTGAGAACTAAAAAATTCACACTTTCCACAAAATTTCTCATATTTTTAGTCGGATCCCCGCGCCCGTATCCGTATTCCCGAATCTTAGAATTTACTTCTCGAAGGATCCGACCTCTAGATCCGCACCCATGTCGGACACCCGTACCCGTGTCCTAGCAGCTTAGAAGCGAAATTCTTATGCTCGTGATATGCCAACATGTACCAAAAACTTTATCACTTCAAATAGATGTAATTGTTCGAATCCAAATTGGTGGAGCTTTGGGGAAATGTAACTGTTTAAATGAAAATAAGAATACGTTTATATGTACCTGAGCTGTAGAGCCTCGTGGTCGCCCTCTAGACATCTTAACCGATTGAAGCGTCCCTTGAGCTGTAGAGACGCATGGTCACCCTCTAGGTCTCTTTACTGATTGAAGTGTACACTGTAGAGAGGCGTGGTCGCCCTCTCGATCTCTTAGCTGAACACCCAATGTTTGTTACATGATGAGCTTTTTGAGAATATATCTGCTGTGATGATGCATGATTAGAGGATTAAAGCAGTGAATTTCAACCAGATATGAAATATATGTGTATATGAATCACCAGAATGATTTAATTCATATTTAGTGCCTAAGTTTTCTGGTATGTACTATAATCCACATGTAATATTTGTTAAAAATCACAATCTTTAAGTTCTAGAGTGCAAAGGAAGTCCAAGCTTAGCAGACCTAGAGAGAATTTGAAGGGGGATGACTATTCTTCCAGTGTAAAGTATATCAAATTGATACGGTAGGTGGTCCTTGGTTCATGTGTGATGTGTTGTTTTGTAAAACAGATAATGTCATTTTGGAATTCTCTCCATTTTTTAGTCTATCAGAATGGAAAGAAATGCTTAATATTCAAGCCCCATTAAACACTTCCCTTAACTAGAATTTTTTTATTCTTTAGTTTGATAGCTTTTAGTATAACAAAGATCCATATGACGTGCTTAGGATTTTAGGCTAAGTGGTAGTTGAAGTATTATCCTCATGCTGAAATTTTCTAGGTTGTATTCAAGTCTTTTAAACACTTTCCTTAACTCTCTCTTTCCGTCTCTCTCTGTGTGTCTATGTATACATATCTGCCCACTTCATTGAATTTTAGGTGGATGGATAATTGCGCAAAAAGATAAAGAGGAGAAGGTGACAGAAGAAAATGTGCAATGGTTGTGATAGACGGCGAAGGAGTGGAAATGTTGGTTCATCTATTTGGAAAATAAGTGGGAGAACAAAAAGAAATGGAACCAAACAGCAATGTGAAGGACTGGAATAAATAAATGATTCTTCGCAGCAGCTACAGTTTACCTTATTGACATAGCGGACTAGAAAGAGATTAGCAGGTGCCGTTATGCTTAATTGCTACGAACTTTGAAGTACTCTGACGGAATTCTTTATTGATTATGGGACATATATTATCTCAATCAAGTTGAACAAGTGCGACTACCGTATAGGGATGGACTTTAATTGAGATAATTGTGATCATACAAAAACTTGTAACTAACGTGGTTAATACTTGGCTAATAAAGCGTAATCAATGAATTGTCAAAACAATACATACAAATAGTGAAATCGAAGGGATAGAAATTGCAGTTCGAAGAGAACATATTTGTCGCTTTCATCAATCATAGCTTTTGTGAACATGGTTAGTCATGAAAATCTAAACCGCTAATTTCTTTTGGTGACCAAGTACTGATCATTAAGCTTCAACTGGAATACTTCCTGTTGAGGATATACTAATAGTATAATCTCAAACTATTAGGTAGGTGTATTTTTTGATTTTATTTTAGAAAGTTATTTATAAATGTATGTGCTTTGAGTATCTTGTAAGTTTATTATGTTTGTATACATGATTAAACAACAACAACAACAACAACTAAGCCTCAGTCCCAAATAACTAGAGGTTGGTTATATGAATCATCACTGGCTGTGTTTCTCCATTTAAATTCATCTCAGGCCCTTTTATGCATGATTAAATAGAATAAATTTACGGTAAGATCAATATTATCCTTATGGCGATCCTTTGATACATTTATTCAATTTTCATAGAAAAGGTGTACAAAGAACCCTTCTTAAGGGATGTGTTGAATATATATAGAAGGTTTGCATATGATCTCCTGTAGACGGGAAGTATTTCCACTTGGCTATGTAAAGAATTCCAATTAGGAAGTATTGTAATTGTAAAAGGCACTATTTCCATATGAGTTATGGAACCCGACACTAAAATTTAAACTATAAATTAGAAAGTTCTTCTATTACATGGTACAAATGCCTGTGTGTAGCTTTTGTCTTAAACTATGAACATCTTCTACTAGTGTCTGATATCAATTACTCCCTCTATCCCAATTTATGTGGCACTGTTCGGATTTCGGAAGTCATACTTCTTAATTTCGACCGTGAATTTGAACATAGAATCTTTCAGTTTTATGCAATAAAATATACATGTTTGGAAACTATGTAGAAAGTATTATTAGTCACAATAATTAACAATTTAAAGTATTTAAAAGGTATATGAAATATGACGGCCAAAGAAAAACTCATTTGACTCTCGAAATCCGAATGGTGCCACATAAATTGGGACTGGGGGAGTATATTACTATATTACTACTAGATAAATGAGTTGCTCCGACACGACAATTCTAGTGTCGCGCCCGTGTCGACACGATACTAGTGTGGGTGTGGGTATGGGATCCGTATCGGATCTGGTCAAACGATTTTGGGTACTTTGACCATGATAGGTAGAAAAATTTGAGACGAGATATAATTTGATTCCTGAAATCAGAACCAAAACTAGAGTAAATTTGAAGAAAATGGCATACCTTATCTAGGAAATCAATCCCTTACTTTCCGCTTCTCCTCTTGATCGAGCAGAAAGAGCAGCAAATAGTGTCAATTGAGATCGGGGAAGACCGAGCGTTCGACAGTTTGGAAAAGTGCAAGACCTTTGACTTTATTTGGATATTATTAATATTTAAGAATATTGTACCCTTTGTAGTGAAAACTTGACACACACTAAGTCTGATTTTTATAATAATAATTAGAGAACTAATCTGAATTATGAAAATTAATATTTAATTGTAAACGAAAGATAACTATAGAAAAGTTAACTTGTTGGAGTCCGGGAATGATGAAAATCAATAAATCATGCCTACAACTTGGAAAAAAATCCACACTTCACAAGCTATAGATATGTATTCCACAAAATTCTCATAATTTAGAGATACTTTTATTTTTTATTTTTTGAATTATTTTTAGTTGGATCCCTGCACCGGTAATCATACTAGGATCCGCATCCTCGAATCTTAAAATTTACAATCCAAAGGATCCAACCTCTAGATCCGCACCCGTGTCGGACACCACACCGTGTCCGAGCAACTTAGCTGGATAATCATAGTCGAGAAGATTCTTAGATCATATATGGGGCCTTCCTTTTTGGAATGAGAAGCTCACAAGTATTAATTTATCTTAATCAAATAGGAAACTTCAATCTTCTAATTACTTTGTTCGAAATTATAAAAGTTTTATTCAGGAGTTACATTTTGAGAAACTCTTGTTCCAAAACTCGACATGGAAACCTTTTGCGTTCATTATTTATTACTCCATCTATTACTTTACTTCAAATATATTCTTGTAAAAATAATTTGAAAATCATTTTCTCTATTTTGGATGTATTTTTCTTCAACCTTTACCTGTTCTAGTCGAAGTAAGACAATAAACATGGGATAGGAAGGGTATGAATCTTGTTGTTGATGCTGATAGGTGTCCTAGTTAGAGGAACAGGTTTTGGCGATCAAAGGCTAACATTTTGGTATTATGAATGTGCCTTTTAGCTCAGGTTTGTTCTGTACCATTTATGCTGCACATAGTTGTAACATCACACGGTATAGCCAATGGAGGTGAAAAAATGAAAACAGGTTTGCAGGTAAGAGAAGGAAACTTGATCTGAAAGCCAGCTACCTGGATTAAGTGTTTTACTTATGAAGCCTAAGTTGCAAGGTTTATTCTGCCACTTCCCACCTTCCTTCACATGGGAAAAATCTTTTCACCCGTTTTGCTCCTCTCTTTTCGTTTCAAGCTATTTTACTCTGACATAACATCAGTGCTCAATCTGAACTTGCTCTTTCTTGTGCTCCTCGCACCCCCCACACATGCACACACACAAAGGAAAAAGAATGAAAGAAAGAAAAATAAAAATGTTGAAAAGGGAGATCAAGACATGGCATGTTTAAGCAGTGAGCGGATGAAGACACGAAATAGATCAATAGGATCTTATCTAGAGGATTCTATGACTGAGCAGCAACTGCGATGTTACCTGCTCTCAAGGAACTTACATGACTGGCTATTGGGTCATGAACTGAGGGTTTATAATATTTTTCTGGCGTTTCCAGAATTCAGATGGGTTTCTATAATTGAACTCATTCCCTCTATGTTTGCTGTGCTACCAGTTGGCTAGATATTGTGATATGAGTTTTTTAATGTATTGAAGATTGTTAACTGTCATCTACTTTGCGTTAAATTTTGGGACTCCGCCACTGATCAAGTGTATACATCTTATCTGAAGTGTGCCATATTGCGTTTTCTGGTGCATTACAGAAAAGCTCAATGCTAATAATCTTCTCAGATCCTTACTTGCCTCTGTATTTAAAACAGACTGAAAAACTTTTGAAATTTACATTGCTGTCAAATCTTTAGTGATTGAGGATACCTTATCCTAAAACTGAAATACCTATTTCTTTGGTCGAAAACTTTCTTCCCTCTATACAAAAAAAAAGACTTTAACTTCTCGTAGCAGCAGCCTTTTAGGGAAATATTTAATGAAGTAATGAATGTCAAAGCACATATAACATAAATAACACCAGCATAAGATGAAAATGGTTGCAATAGCAGCCAACACAACTAGCTGTGTTGACATACCAGCATAAGGTGAAAATGATTTCACAAGCTAGAAACCTGATGATCGACTTATTGACATACCCTTACTCTGGTCCCTGTATGATGTAGAGAGACTTTATTTTCTTGTACCTTGATTTTCCCCCTATTTTTGAAGAACTTCCATTTCGTATGGCCACATGGTCTAGTATATAGTTGTTAATCCTGAGAAGAAAATATAATGCAAACAAGCATCCTTGTAATGAAATATAGATTGAGGATAAATACACTTAGAGGCGACAGGATGTATTTCTTCCATGGAATCCATCCAAATCAACATGCTTGTGGGTAAGAACATTAGAGACGAACATCAAATTGACAGATTAAAAATTACTACATATTACATTGGAAATTTGGTTGGTCCAAAAAACCCATGTTTTTTATTTTATTTCTTATTTTGGTTTTTATAAATTGTGCGAACCAGATGATAAGAGTTCGTTTTGCATGCCAACTTAAAGTTTGTGCATGCATGTATTGAACACTTACAGAGATGAATTCTCATTTCGAAAATCTGATGAGCAAGAACTGTTATTTTCTGCTGTAGTGAATTGAGGCCTTGAGTCTTCTATAGCAGTACTTGGTGATATGAGCAGCATTGCTCCATTACCAATCTCATCTGGTGGAATACTTTTGCTCTTTTGGTAGATTAGAATCTCTTCTTCATTTGCAAATGTATTGGCAAACTCTGGTTCTTGTAGCATGTGGTAAAGTTGCCTATGAAGTCTTTCGACAGGTGACAAAATATATTGTTTAAGCTTTGATCTTTTTCTTCTCGGAACACTGTTAGGATTCCAGAGAGGACCTTTGGCTGCTTCTCCTAACAAAAGGTGGCAATCAAACATCAATGATTTTTTCATAATTGGAAGTCCAAAATTACATTAGAATTTTAACAATATTAATTTATCAAATCAAAGAAAGTTTGAAGCCTAGTGGAATAGTTTCTAGCCTATGAGAAGTAATAACAAAAACACATATTGATAGTGTATTAAGCAATGTTTAACGATTGCACTTCTATTGCTTATTAAGAGCCCTAGTGTGATTGAACATTTCATTTGACATATAGATATTTAAAAATCACAGTAAGGGTAAATAATACTACTTCCTGCATAATATGAGTTGTGTCAGCCAGAGTGAACTTGATTCTTTAAAACAAAAAGTTTATATAGAATTGGCCTGATTCAATTTATCCGGATCGGTTGAACCCTAAAACTGAGTTATCTGGTATTTCTGTTTACTTGTTTAACTATTCAAACCTATCTGAGATTTAGACTATATGTTGTAAATAGTCGTACAATTTGGTTCAGTTAACATGCGTCTGATAATGAAGATAAGATTTGGATGTTATGCCTTAGGCCTGCAACTATGTGGTCCTAAAGTCAAGAGTTACTAATAATATGATTTCTAGGCCGATGTGTGATGAATGTGATAGTTGTTAGACGTCTAATTTAGCTCTGAGGGGATTTGACAGCTTGATTTCTGTTGCAAAAGTGTTTTGCCTTCTCTCTCTCTTTAGCGTTTAACATCAGCACAGTATCGATGAAGCGAAATATCTAAGTTTCACTTCTCCTATTGCAAGTGCAGTTACTTCTTATCCTCTCTTCATAGTATGATACCTAATCATTTTCCATGCTCTTCCGTCCTTTGGCACTCTAAACTCTAAAGCTAATCCTTATAGTTGAAATGAGTATGGCAAACTGGAAGTATCATTTAGCCTTATAGTCTACATTCAACTTTGCTACTGGTTCCATTGCAGATATTGAATTGTAAGAGGCTGGTCTGCTTCACATCACATTCATAAGGTGGGGAACCATTTCTACTTGCTGCACAACCCAAAAATTTGCATAATGCTGGGTAAGTTCATGAAGGGATTCTCAACAGAGGGTGACCATGAGACCCCATGTTCCCTTTTGCACGCAGTGGAAGATCGGACTTGTCCTATAAGCAGATCAGTTCAGTTTGTTGGAGCATCTCTGCTTAGTTACAGGAAAGCATAAGTACTTATCCTTAGGCTGACAGTTCAAAATTCTCCCATCATGAGTGCCAGGAAGTTACATATATGACTCCCCACTTTGTCAAAAGTTACATATTAAAAATTTCTGTCCTTTCTCTTAAAGGTTAATGCTAAATAAGAAAAGAAAAAAAGGGGGGAGAATGGAAAAGAAAGATAGTTTACGCTAGTGTTTCCTGAACAATCTATAAGAACACACATAGAGATTAATCAATTAAACGGGTGAGTATTAAATTCCATGTGTTATCGAAGGAGAAGGTAAACATAAAAATTGGCCACAAGTTTAAGCAGCACACTGTGAAAGTAAAGGGAGTTATTTAAAGTTTAATTGGCCAAACATCAACAAGAACTGTTGGTATAAAGTACATAGTAGGAGTAAAATTTTGTATTTATGTACTCGGGAATCCGAAAATTTAAATGACCAGTTGAGATTGGTGGCTTGCCGCTTGCCAATTCTATTCCCACTGTCACTGCTGTTGGGTCTGAGATTCTTTCCCTTCTTCTCTTTTTTATTTTAAGTTTTGTGTGTGTATGTGTATCTGTGTATGTACTGCTACTACCATTTCTCAGAATTATCCAAAACAAGCTTTTTGTTCCCTTTTTTTTTGGGTGGGGAGGGGGGTAGGGGTGTTGAAGACCAAAACCTGCAGGTATCATCAAGATGCAACAACAACAGCAGCATACCCAGTATTATCCCACACCGTGAGGTCTGGGGAGGGTAGTGTGTACGCAGACCTTACCCCAATCTTGTGAGGATAGAGAGGCTGTTACCAATAGACCCTCGACTCAGGAAAACATAGGCACCACATTAATGATAATATAGACAAGAAGGGACAGTACCAAAAACCATATAAAAGCAGAATAAAAACAACAAGATAGTACGGTGATCAACAATGGAAAAAAATGGTTAATCATAAAAACCTAATACCAACGGAAAGTGAAACCGCGTGTCAATACTACTGTTATGAACACTCTAGAATACCTACTCTACTACCCTAATCCTCGACCTCTACACCTTCCTATCAAGGGTCATGTCCTCGGTCAGCTGAAGCTGCGCCATGTCTTGCCTAGTCACCTCTTCCCACCTCTTCTTTGGCCTACCTCTACCTCTTCGTAGGCCCTCCAATGTCAACCTCTCACACCAACTCACCGGGGCGTCTTTGCTCCTCCTCACATGACCAAGCCACCTAAGCCGCGCTTCCCGCATCTTGTCCTCAATAGGGGCCACACCCAACTTGTCGCGAATAACCTCATTGCTGATCCTATCTAACCTGGTGTGCCCGCACATCCATTTCAACATTCTCATCTTTGCTACCTTCTTCTTCTAGACATGAGCGATCCTGACTGGCCAACACTCAGCCCCATACAACATAGTTGGTCTGGCCACTACTCTATAGAACTTACCCTTAAGTTTCGATTGCACCTTCTTGTCACACAAAACACCGGAAGCGAGTCCATTTCATCCATCCCGCCCCAATACGATGTGTGACATCTTCATCAATCTATCCATCCTCTTGAATAATATACCCAAGGTACTTAAAACTCCCTCTCCTCGGGATGACCTGCGAGTCCAACCTCACCTCCCCTTCCCCTCCTTGAGTCTCGCCACTGTAAGTAGTATTCTGTCTTGGTCCTGCTCAACTTGAAACCTTTAGATTCCAGGGTCTGCCTCCATACCTCTAATTGCGCGTTCGCACCGTCTCGCGTCTCGTCAATCAATACAATATCATCTGCAAATAGCATGCACCACGACACCTCCCCTTGGATGTGGCGCGTCACTACATCCATCACCAGAGCAAACAAAAAAGGGTTGAGTGTTGACCCCTGATGCAACCCTGGAAAATGGTCCGAGTCCCCACCCACCGTCCTCACTCGGGTCTTTACTCCATCATACATGTCTTTAATCGACCTAACGTAGGCAACAAGTACATCTCTAGCCTCCAAACATCTCCACAAAACCTCCCTCGAAACTTTATCGGACGCCTTTTCTAAGTCGATGAACACCATGTCCAAGTCCTTCTTTCTCTCCCTATACTGCTCCATCAATCTCCTAACAATGCATAAACCCAAACTGATTCTCGGAAATAGACACACTCCTCCTCACCCTTAGCTCTACCACTCTCTCCCAGACTTTCATAGTATGGCTAAGCAGCTTGATATTCCGATAGTTATTGCAATTTTGGATATCACCCTATTTTTTGTATACAGGAACCATCGTGCTCCACCTCCACTCTTCGGGCATCTTCTTCGTTCTAAAAATGACATCAAATAACCTAGTGGGCCACTCCAAGCCTGCCTTGCCCGTACTCTTCCAAAACTCCACCGAGATATCATCAAATAACCGAGGGATCATCAAGATGCTTCTCGAAAATTTAGCTTTCCTAATTTCACATATCCCAAAATTTTCCTTAAGCTATACTATGAAAACAAGTGGCCGCAAAATGAATAGGGAGCGGTTATCTGTGCAAACAAATGGAAGACAATTGACCAGATTGAATGGGGAGTAATTATCTTCGTACATTTTACTTAAACCCCTCAGTTTAAGTCTGGGCAACAAAGCATGCTTGTTAATTAGATAAAGAAGTCAAGTGCCATGAACATATAACTAACTATTTTACCACTTGTATAGAATACAACTGAATTATTTTACCATTAGTTCCTTGCATCTGCATGCAGTTCTCTGAGAAAGATCCTGGTGACCCTGAGCTTGATATGCCAGCTATTTCCTCTTCACTACAAGCTGAAGAGCCATCAGTTCCAGCAACCTTTTGTCCAACTTCTAGCCTTTGGTTATCGTGAGCCAAGACAAGCGGCTTCACATCAGAAGGTAACTTGGCTAGTAGAAAGCTTTGAGTTTCTTTTTTGTTGGCGTGTTTTGGGATATAGTCGTCTAGACTCCCCTTAATCCTCCATCTTGATCCACAAGCATTGCACAGCACTGGCTTTTCAGGTGGTCCAGGTCTCCAAAGTGGGGTATCTGTTTAAGTTCACAGTTCATCAGTGCTGAAACTTTGAAACAACTATTAAAGGAATTCTGTACAGCTGATAAAGTTGTCCCAGAAACTGCTCAAGCATAGAATCATTGAAAACAACTATGAACATAGAGCAGTAAATCAAAAGTATTATGAAACTAAAGCTACAGCGATTTTTTGGCAAAACCAGTGGAAAGTGCATATGTAAGATATGCCTCGACTTTTAAGAATGTGTAAAAGAAAGTTTGTCATTTGCATTTTCTTCACCAGTTAAAGGACCCATACAAATTGAGGTAAACGGTGGTCGACAAAGGATTAATGAATATGAATCATGAAGTAAAATGAGCAAAGACAAAAGGTCTTATTCAAATCAAGAAACATCAGAAATTTGCACTGTAAAAAAGCTCATGGATTGACGCTTCACGGCCGTCATAGACTGTTCACTGTGTCCTAATTAACTGTGAAGATATATTTTTCAGACTGCTGGCTTTGTCCTAATTAACTGTGAAGATAGGATGCCTTACACTCATCATAAACAGGCTTGCAGATTGAAGCTTCATAGCCTTCTTGCCCATCAAATACTGTATCCAAACAAGCATGATGACACACCCTTCTTCTACATAAGTGTTAGAGATATTCGTAGAATCTTGGACTAACTTTGGAGGGAGAGCAAGAAAAGGTCGCTATGCAATCTGGATATCACAAATTATCAAGAAAGACTATACTTGTTTGAAGTATTTTATTGGCTTTATATATTACTCTTCCTTACATAATGGTGTCAATCTCTATTTCTGTTACAAATCTGTTGCTTTTATATGTGTTAAGTACTAGTTATGCGTTTGCTTCAGGAGGCCAGTATTTTGACTGCGCTCGATATCGAGAACACATGCATTATAGTGGGTAATTCTCACTTTCTACATTTTAAATTTTTCCCTCTTGGTCATCCAACTTATGTCACTAGAGATTCTAGTCTACTGCCTTGGTTTAGTTCATGTCATATAACATGGCTTTCTGAAAATGCTTTGTGTCAAATCATTCATTGGCTAATCAAATTCGGCTGCTCAAGAGAAATTTTAAGGAAGAGCTATGTAACCTGTTTTGCAACTGCATTTTACTGCCTGGTATCTCTTAGGATTTTGTGTATAAAGCATGAAACAAGCTGTCAGTACATATTGACTTTAGTTTATTACTATGCTTTCTTAGTGTGTGGCAAAGCTACTGGCGAGGTGGTACTTTGATTTCATCTCTTACCTCAAATGATACAAGTTCTTATGATTTCACTTCCTGCAGGATTCCTAAGGGATACATACCTATCAGGAGACCACATGTTCATAGGTAATAAAACAAAGTAATCAATGTCAATCTGGTATCAGTTGGTCCCTTTCCATTCTTTTCTTTTTGGGAAAAATAATATATTTGCAGATATATGCCTAGGTCTTGTTAATCGAAACCACTGGAAAAAGCCATACAGTTATATCAACAAAGACTTATTCCTGTAAGAACATCAAAAGCTGGTTAAAATGCCGATGCACTCTCCAACCCTGATCGATGAGCATTTGGTAATTACACTTTCCACTTCACACTTCTTATACTGTGGTCTTTGAGTTTTAAATATTGACTGAGGGCATTATTGTTAAGTTATATGTCAATAAACAATAGCATGAAGATCACATGTGCACATTCAGTACCTTTCTCCTCTGTGTCTGTGGCATTCTCATTTCATTTTTTGTCAGGCAAAACACCGGAAACTAGGAATGGCAGGCGGTGCGGGTGCAGGGCGGGGCGGGGCGGGCGCGGGGCGGGTTCTGTCTTAACCCACACAATTTCAACCCGCCCCGCATAGGATTTAAACACGCATTCACCCGCCCCACACTCAACCCGCGTTCACCCGCCCCGCCCCGCAATTTTTTTAAATAAAATTCTCTTTTTTTTGTGGTTTTTTTGCCAATAAGGCAATCACACAGATAAACTCCCACCCTAATCACATCAGGTGACTTGGAAATAACACAGTTCCGACCATTATGTAGGGCTTGCTTTCTGCTCATGTTCGTGTCTTATCTAAATGCGTTTAAGGATGTTCCATATGCAATGATTTACAAATAATTACTAATGCTTCTCCTGTTAAATGCACCAAATTTCATATTCAAAGAAGAATAAAAACTAGTTATGAAAACAGCACTTTAACGAACATTCAACAGGACACATCACTAGTTAGTTCAAAAAATTAAATCCCCAACCCGCGACCCGCCCTGCCCCGCGTGATTTTTTTAATTTAAAATTTGAACCCGCCCCGCAACCGCAAACTCCCGCCCCGCCCCGCACCGCCCCATTGCCATCCCTACCGGAAACTGCTAATATTAAGACTTAAGGATCATTGCCAAAAGTTTAAATAAATGGGAATAAATTGTGTGATGCCTATGATTGGGGACCGACTGTGCAATTATCCTAGATGAATTACTAATGGTTGCTGTATCTGAAATCAACTGCTATTTGGGTGGAGAGGTAACAAAGTTAAAGAAGTTCCATTTTATTCATCTAAACAGATAAATCGTTTTAGGAAATTCTAAATATCGGGTGTCTCATGCATGCAAGTTTTAAATTTCATTCAGATTGGAGAGCAAAATTAAGCATTTGGAATTCTGTATCTTGACGATTGATATCAACAAGAAACATTCAATTGAAGAACGAGATGGAAGATAAACATGCAAGATGTGATAAAGGTTGTCAAAAGAACTCACGCCTGACACCACAATGGAAACACGGCCCTTCTCTTCCCATGAGATGTGCTTGCAGAGGATTCAGGTTTGAGTATGCTGCTGCTAACCGTTAAGCTTCCAAAATTGTTGCCAAAATTTAAGAATATGAGTGAGAACACAAAGTAACCAAATGGAAAAATGAACGGAAAATAAATTCAGTAGGCTAACAGCTGATCGTTTCCGTGGCAATAGATTATAGCTTTGTCATTAACTACCATCCTATCTACAATAGTACTAACTCCACTCGGATGGCTCATCAAATTTTACTCGAGAACATTTTCTCAAAAATTGATACGATAACTCCAACAGGAAGAACTTAAAAGCTTTTAGATGTGGTAAATCTTACCAATTAGGCTTTTTGTCAAGCACTCAAGCCTTATTACTGATGAATCTGAAGGCAAGAAACTATAGAAAGTTTTTAGACTTTATTAAATGATAGAGTTGAGCAAATAAACAGAGGCGAAAAGACAATGCTGAGCTTAGTATTCTGGAAATTCTAGTCTGATTGAGATTTGAAAAATCCAAGGAGAAAGGGCCACAAATTACATTACTAAACAGATTCAGAAAAAAAAGAATGTATTCAATTTCATTCCAATTCTGGAAATTGTAGGAATCAGATTTAGATTTGAAAAATCCAAGGAGAAGGGCCCACTATTACATCACTAAGCAGATTCAGAAATGCATTCCATTTCTTTCCAATTCTGCTTTTCTGCACTGCTTTCCTTACCAATGCACAGGTTGAAAAACCTTTCTTCCTAGTTTTGAGATTGGTCAGGTTGAGAATACTGCAGGTGAGAAGAGAAACTGGATACTGGCCACAGAGACTTAGATATACATTCATATTTGGTAACGAGACCTGATTTGAAGCACATTCAGAAAACATAAATATAAGCACTGAGCTGGTTTTTTCCGTGTTAATTTTCAGAAAATTTAATTGCTGATACTGTTGGGTCATGTTCACCTCAGCTATCTGCAGTTTGCAAAAGCTCAAGTGTCTTAGTGACTTCCTGAACTTGAAGGTTCTCTCTTCTGCTTGGCATTTTTGTTGTTAATTTAAGAGGAACTTACTACAACTTCTGGTGTCCCAAGAAGTGCTTTTGCAATCTTTTTCCGTAACATGATATGACTCGTCTGCGCAAAAATGCCCTTGTTGTTGAGATGGTATTCAATTACGAATCTGTGCTTCGTTTAACACGAGTATGTCTCCGTTTTCGAAATTTCATGCGTCTAGAATATTCATGTTATTAATGTTGTTTCTCTAACTTGCTTAGAGAAATAAAAATATTTGTTTCAGAAATGCAAAGCATATCCATGCTATACAGAGAATATTGATATTTTTGCGTGCTCATTTGGTGTAGCATGATCCTATACAGAATCTTTAAGTGAGGCACTTCCAAAATTTTGATATATTTTGGTAATAACCTCCGCTGCATGTATGGAGAAACTTAAGTCTTGTGATTCTTAACAATTTAGGCTACTATCCAGAAGTTAAGAAACTCTTTATCACAGAATTAGTGTCGTTCATCCTTGGTAGCAAAAATGTGTTTGTCACAAGATTGCCTGATTGAGCAAAATTAGGATTCAGGCGAGTAATTATCTGAAGCGCACGCTGTAGAACTGACCTACTAAAACTTTGTAGCTACAAATTCAATTTGGTGCACATGGAACAGTTAAGGATTATTTGAATTAACAGGTGCGACACGAGGAAGCTTTATCATCCATGTTGTTATGTGTTATCCAGATGTCTTTCTTATGGGTCCTTACTCTAGATTTCATCATATGCTTATGCAATGTGGATTTGCAGCCTTTAGCGAAGTTCCTCTGCACATTCTCCATCGGGTTCCTGCAAAGCTTCAAGATAGTGTTGATGCACACAGTGCAATTCGAAGATCAACAGTTCTAGGAAATGAAGGATTTCGAAGAACAAATAAGCTAGATCAAGGTATCAACCGAGATATTAGCTGAAGAGAAGAAGAAGAAGAGTATTATTTCATGAATGAGATCCAAAATGTGTATGAGATCTTTATATGCAACTAATTTGATGCCTTATCTTTCCCGCCCATGTAACTAACTTTTTAACAACAACTAACTTCCTAACTCCTTCTAACTAATTTTCGGACTCTTCCAACTAACTCCCACATCAACTCGACTTAGCTAAGATTTACAAAATGAAGCTAATTACATTCATTAATACTAAGCATTGTAACAATAACGCCTACAGAAGCACATTCTTGTCCTCAAGACTGAAAGGAAGGAAATCGATTATGCAGTTTAGAGACATATTCCCAAGTAGCTTGAGAGGCATCAATGCAACACTTGTACTACAACTTTATTGCCTTTCTTCACCATCCTCCTAGCTAGTACATCCTCAGGTAATGGACAATAAGGACTAGAGAGATGAAATATAGGAGGATGATTGTTGTTGGTAGGAACTTCATGGCATTTCTTCAACTGAGAGACATGGAAAGTAGGATGAATCAGAACATCAACAGGGAGAAGCAGTTTGTAGGCAACAGCTCCAATGTTAGCATCAATAGGATAAGGGCCACAGTACTTAGCAGCAAGCTTGTTGAATGGCCTAGTAGCAACAGACACCTGCCTATAGGGTTGTAGCTTAAGATAAACCCAGTCTCCCACTTCAAAGATTCTATCAGACCTGTGCTTGTCAGCTAGATCCTTCATTCTTTGTTGTGCTCTCAATAGATGGAGCTTTAGAAGATGAATGCCTCTTGAGCAACCAAGGATCTATCAACCATTTTTGAAACAGCTTCACCAACTAGATAGGGAAGATGTAGAGGTTGTTTCTGGCCATTTATAACCTCATATGGAGTGTATTTGATAGCAGTATGGTAGGTAGTATTATACCACCATTCAGCTAGTGGTAGATACTTAGGTTTATCCTGAGGGTTATCGGAACAAAAATAACTCAGATAGGTCTCTAAAGTTTTGTTCAAAACTTCAGTTCAACCATCGGTTTGAGGGTGATATGTTGTTGATCTCTGTAGCTGAACACCTTGCATAACAAACAATTCTTGCCAAAAGTTGCTGAGAAAGATTGGATCTCTATCACTGGTTATGGTAGCAGGCCATCCATGAAGTTTGAAAACATCGTCCAAGAATGCTTGAGCCGCTGTCTGGGCAATATAAGGATGTTGTAGGCTCATAAAATGACCATACTTGCTAAGTCTATCAACAACAACCAGAATAACATCCTTACCATGGGATCTAGGCCATCCTTCAATGAAATCCAAGCAAATGTCAGTCCATACTCCATCAGGAACAGGTAATGGCTGCAATAGGCCAGTAGAGGCAGCAACATCATGCTTGTGTCTTTGGCACACATCACATTTATTTATAAAGTCTTTGAAATCTGTAGCCATTGATTTCCAATAGACTAGGGATTGCAACCTTTTTAAGGTAGAATCCATTCCAGAATGCCCATCTTGTGTTGTTGAATGCCACAAGCTAATAATATGTGTTCGAAGTTGTTGATCAGCACCAACCACCAGCCTACCCTTCCATCTCAGCTGGTCATTACACCAAGTAAATGACTTAAAAGGCTGAGTTTGCAATTTGGCAATCAATTCTTGCAAATAAGCATCAGAAGTCCAGGTGGCTTTAATTTGATCATATAGGGAGTTATTTGGAGTCAGTAAAGAAATAACTAATAGTTCAGAATTAGGTTTCCTAGACAATGCATCAACAACCTTATTCTCAGCCTCCTTTTTATACTCAATAGGGAAGTCAAAGGCCATGAGCTTAGAAATGCCAGCTATTTGAAAGTCAATGTGAATTTGTTGCTCCAACCAATGCTTCAATGCTTTTTGATCTGTCTTGACAATAAATGATCTCCCCAAGAGGTAGTGTAACCATTTAGTAACATCAAATATGAGAACTAACAGCTCCCTGTCATACACAAACATGGCTTGTTGTCTGGGTGCTAGTTGCATCAACACAACACCTATGCCCTTTCCACTTGCATCAGTTTCAACCAAGAAAGGTTTTGAAAAATCTGGCATTGCTAGTACATGAGCAGAAATCAAGGCTTGCTTTAATTTTTGGAATGCTGCAGGAGCTTACGATGTCCAGACATAACCATCCTTCTTAAGTAAATCATGTAGTGGTCTACATATATTTTCATAACCTTGTATGAACCTCCTATAATAGCCAACAAGGCCTAAGAACCCTCTTAGTCGCTTAATATTATTAGGAATAGGCCAATGTTCAACTGCTGAAATCTTTTTAGGATCTGTAGCCCCTCCTTCTTGACTAATAAAGTTTCCTAAATACTCCACTTTAGAGACACCAAATGCGCACTTAGACATCTTAGCATATAGTTGGTATTTCATCATTAATTCAAAAACAGCTTCCACATGATTAACATGATAGCCATAAATTTATTGTATATTAGTATATCATAAAAAAAGACTAACACTATCTTCCTTAATAAAGGTCTAAAAGCTGAATTCATAATGTTTTGGAAGAAAAACGGGGCATTGGTTAGCCCAAAGGGAATAACCAAAAACTCATAGTGGCCTTCATGAGTTTTAAAGGTTGTTTTGTGAGTATCACCCTCAGCCATCCTCAGTTGATGATAACCTGCCCTAAGTTCAATTTTAGAGAACACCACTGCACCACCTAATTCATCCAGCAAGTCCTTTATAATAGGTATAGGGAATTTATCTTGAATGGTTAATTGATTCAACTCTCTATAGCCAATACACAGTCTCCAACTCCCATCTATTTTTCCTACCAACACTACTAGTGAGGCATAGGGGCTAGTACTATGTTGAATAACCCCCTGGTCTAACATTTATTTAACTAACTTTTCTATGATATCCTTTTTAATTCCAGGATATCTATAAGGCCTTTTGTTGATTGGATCTGCTCCTTCAACTAATTCTATGATCAAAAGCACCTCTATGAGGTGGCAAAGTACTAGGCACAACAAATATGCTAGCATATTGATCAATTAAGCTAGCTAGTTGGGGAGCAATGGAATCTTTTTGTGTACCTTGAATATTATGGCAATAAGTTCCTTCATCTTCATTAGTGGCTACTGTTAACATAAAAAATTGAGTACTGTCCTCCTCAGTCTTGTTAACAATTTTTGCCTAAGTTGATTTCAACTGATTAGTTGCTCCTCTTAGAACATGCCTTTTACCCTGATACATGAACTCAATAGTTTTATTTCTGAAGTCAAATAGTATCCTCCCCACATTACTCAACCACTGAACACCCAAGACAATATCTACATTATCCGGTAACAATAAGAAGTTAGAACTAAATGTAGTACCTTGCAGAAGCCATTGGAGATTCTTGCAAACTGAAGCTGTCTGCACTCTCCTTCTATCAACTACACTGACATATGCCATGATACTGGTGGTCTTGCATCCTAGCTTCTTGGACATATCTTTGTCAATTAAATTGTGGGTGCTTCCTGTGTCAATAAAAACTTGTTTAGGCCTTTTCTCATGGCAACCAGTACCCTTATGGTCTGGTAACCTGTTACAACTGTGAAAACCTGCAGTGAAATTGACATTAGTTCCTCTAATTCTTCCACAGCTCCCTGCAATGAATTTTCTATGGTTTCATCTACACCAATATCATCATCTACCACCTCCACCATATAAATCTGTCTATTGGAATTGTATTTATGACATGCAACATACTTCTCATCACAAAGAAACAATGACCCTTTGCTTTTTTTTTTTCATCCATTTCTGAAGTCGTTAACCTTCTTCCTCGGATCTTATTAGGCCTAACCGGTTGTGAATCATTTAGCTTCATGAATGTAGGTGGAAAAGTGTTTGGTTTCGGTAGATTATGGGACTTATAATGGTTGGGAGTGGGTAATAGACCATTCTGACAGGGTCTATATACAGGTTTGAATCCCCATGTTTTGGCTTGAGCTTTGATCACGCTCAACTATGTCTAATAAAAGACTAAATGGGCGTTGCAAATATAATCTGAGTATTTTACCCAGAGTCGAATCCCACAGGGAACTAACGTATCAAATGTTGTTGTTAGACTACTAGATTCTCAATAATCAATTTCCCCAAAGGTTATGAATATCACTTTTTGGTATTTTTACTACTACAGCTGATGAAATTAAACAAACTAAAAGACAACTAATATTTAGATGTAAACAGATGCGATAAAGGTCTAAGGTTATGGTTTCCCCCGTTGATGGAATCTCTTATTGTATATTTCCTATAGTTTTGGCTTAATTATCTCTATCAATCATGAACACTCAGGCTATCATAAATTTCTCTCAAGTAATTATGATAATCTACTAGACGCACTCTCTCGAGTTACGCTAGCTAATTTGTATTACAGTTCACTTTAGATTGTACCCAAGGTATCGTTATCTCTAATCCAACCTTTAAACCCTCGGTTATGGATCTCTCTTATACTCCGGAAGTGATGTTGTTCAACAATTACCTAAATATGCACTTTCTCTCGAGTAGATACACACTAAATAGGAACAACTAATTGAGGGCCCTTCAATCAACTACAACAAGAACGTAGTTGAACAAATGGAGATTGAAAACCAAGCAAAACTATATTAATATAATAATAAGTTCATCCTCAACGGGTTTCACCAAAGCCTTAGATTAAAGAAGTTAGCTACTCATAATTGTATTTAAAACAACAAAAGAATTCATGAACAATGGTAAAATCACAAGGAAGGGGGATGAGAATTGATGCCCAATTGCCCTCCTTGCTTCTTGCCTTTTCTATTCTTGAATTAGCCTCTAAACCTTGATAATATACTCCTTTGGGAGATTTGAACCTTATATAGGTTAAGTGGATTGGTCCCAAACTTCCAAAAGTGCCCTTCAGAAATACTTTTCTCGTCTGGACTAGCGCGGGCGCGCTAGTGCCCACGCTAGTGGGGTTTTAGTCTGCCTGGGGATCACTGGACTAGCGCGGGGGATTTTGTTCTGTCCCAATCAACTGGACTAGTGCAGGCGCGCTAGTGCTCGCGCTAATGCCCGCACTAGTGGACTTTTATTCTTCCCCAAGCGCCTTTCATCCTTCAATTCACCCATCAAATATCCCATGGGGATTTTCTTCTTCAATTTCGCGCAAATCACCATCCTAAGTCCTCAATAGTGCATTAGCTCCTGTGAAACACAAAAATCACAATTAGAGCCAATTTATCATCATTTAACATCCTTAAGACAGTGAAGCATCCTTAAGTTGGAGTGTAACCCTACACTAACTACGTATATTTAGCCTGTTATCAACACCCCACACTTAAATCATTGCTAGCCCTCGAGCAATCCACTATATCCTACACAGGTCCTTTCATCAAGCATTTCCCTATGGTGTCACACCACGAACATTTTACAAACTTTGTACCTAGCGATGTAACATCTATACCTCAAGATGCGACTCTCACATGCCATGCCATATTCTTACTTCCTCAAAGTACTCTATACAGAGGTCAAGACTTACCTTTCCGTCATGAATCACATTCCCTCACATCACACAAACGAGAGTAGTTCCACAAGAGTAATATTAAGAACAAGTAGGAACTTAAAGTAGAAAGAATTCACTCACTCTCGGAAAGAATATTCATATGCCACAAAGATACACCATAGGCTTGCCTGTAGTGTAATACTCTGCTAATCGAGTCCATTCAGTCTAAAATCAATTAGGTCTTCATTTGGTTGTAGTGTAGGCTAAGGGACGGGTAGGATATATTTAGATATAGTGACTAACCCCCCTAAGCACTTTTAATACACTACTATAGCTTTCAACCCATTCTTATGTTTGGCCAGAATTTCCACCACTCTCTTTAGATTACCCCAAAAGTTTATTAGGTGCACTTTTTTCCTCAATTCACCATCCATTAAGGACTACATTTATTCATTGTCCTTCTTTCTTCCTATATTTTTCTCTTTTTTTTTCCAGTGGTGTTCATTCTTTTATGCTTCGCACCATTCTTTCTATTTCGTTGGTTCCACTCAAAAATCAGACCACCACCCCACACTTTGACTTTTACATGTTCTCTACAATTCAAGTGCTTATAGGAGGTATAGGGTTCAAACAGGCAAGCTATTCAAACAATTGGTACGGTTTGTAATGTGGTTGCCAACGAAACAGTCTTATAAGCTCAAAGGGGCTAACTATAGTGATTTGCAATCAGGTGGATACATATTTATGTCTGGATTAACAAAGAAATGCCTATATCACTTCTAAGACTGAACAAACTACCATTTCGCATTGCACACACACATGGCAAGTTCTAGGTATCAAATGTGGACATAGAGTACAATGCAAAATACCTTACACACACATGGCACATAATTCACTCCATATTGGTTCATTAAAACACTCCACCAAGAATTCAAGTTAGTTACAACATGCAAAATTAAGGCATTCTACAAGAGTCAACAAATGAGCCTAAGTGTCACACCCTAGAGTCTTTGGTGTTCGGGTGTACATGCATTTTTGCAATTCAGCTCCTTGCCCAAAAGAAACCTAACAACTAAAAAAATAAAAAGAAACTAACTATACCCGGTTCAAGCTAAATCCTTGGAAAAGAACCGTGGTCAAAAGAAAAACCAAGGGGGAGTTACTACACTACCTAAAAAGAAAATAAAAAATCTTTTTGGTATTTTCTTTAGACTAACTTCCCTCAAGAAAATTGCCTAAGAAATCCGTCAAAAGGAAGAGTCCACTACATTTTTTTTTGGTCGACTTAGACCCTCAAGAACCCCGTTGAAGGGATCCGTCGTCGAGCCAAGACGACTTAATTGATTATACACTATGTACAACACAAACAAAACAAAAAAAACAGCCTTAAACAAAAATAATGAAAAACAACTACAATTCTACTGAGTTAAAAGAAAATTAAAGCAAATAATTAACAAGTGTACAACATATAACAAACAGGGAATCCTTCCCCAACCCCACACTTATAATGAGGACATGTCCTCATGGCCAATAAAAATACAGAGTAAGGTAAGGAGACTTCCCTGACAGCTCAATCTTGGTCGGAGACAGTTCTTGGGTCCACGTTGCAAGCACGACCCAGGGCGTGTAGCTAGCCCATAATCTTATTTTCTGATTTTTTCTGATGGGCAGTCATTTCATCAACTCTGGACCCCAGTTCAGTCACTAAAGTCCTCAACCCGGCCATATCCTGCTCCAGGCGATCCAATCGCTGTCCCCGACTGGCCCTAGACGGGCCTCCAATATCTGCAGCCTGCTCCTGAACGGGATGAACCTCCTCCATGTGCTCAGTCTCCTTCTCTCCATGTTGTGGCTCCTCCTCCGCCTCATCTTCCTCAGAGTCATGCCCCTCTAATTCCTCATCCTCCACCACCGCATCCTTGCCCATAGTAACTCTTTCAACTTTGAAGGTGTACACTGTTGGCACCCAGCCATCCACTGCAAAGTCGCTTGGCACCCCAGCCGCGGAGCACAATCGAGTAACGAGAGATGGGTAGAAGAACCCATACCTTTGGACCTTGTTGCGGACAAACATCTCCTCGTGGATGGCCCGGGATACATCAAATGGTTTATCCGTCATGAAGCGCCAAATCAAACACCCTCGAGGAATATTCACCTTTGAGGTGTTTTTGTATGGAAAGAGTCTGGTGTTGATTAGGTACAACCAATATTTGGCCTCAAACTTGAGGGGTGATGAGTGGAATTTGTTCCCCGTACTTGTACCACCTCATCGCGACACTCGATTGACATATGGTCGAGAGGAACCTATCCCAGGAGGACCACTTTTTGCCATTTGCCTGGTAGCCATCCTCATACTCATCCACCGGTTGAGGTAGCTTGTACATTCTCCTAATGTTCTCCATTGAGGCATTGACCTGCCTCCTCCGCACTGTTACAACATAGGTTTTGTGCTCCGGAGCATTGGCATAAAATTCCCGGACAATCATAGCATTGGCCTCATCGGGTACCTCAAGAAGACATCCAGACGACGCTGCATTAACACCTCATACATTGTTGGACAGTTCATCTGGATGGCGTTGAAATCCATGCCCTGCTCAGGTACAACTGACTTATCTTCTTTTTTTTGCGAACCTTTCCTGAGCCTTTGCTGAGACAAACTTGTGGCTATCGAAAGGCCTAGAGTCAACTGATTTTCGTGGCCTTCCGGTGGGGGCACCTGTTGGTCGGCTCGAGGAGGAGCGGGTGGCTTGACGCTTGCGTGGAGGCATTGTACCTACAAATAGCACAGTATTAGCTCAGCACAACATGGTGATCCAACTGTGGTTACTCAGACTTCACCGTACAATTGGTCACATCCATTCTCTTCAATGGGGCATTTTCACAAACATGTGGTGTGCATTATTTACTTTAAACCCCAAATTACTCAATGTTCGATGTCAAGAACCACCACCATACCCCCAAACTACACCCAACACAAACACAACAACCCACACTTCATATATAATCAACCATCCGTACAACTTAACTACTACCACGTATTTCTACCCAAAAAAAAAAAGAAGGAAAAAACAACTACAATTTTTGTACAAAGAAAAAAGGAAAACAATTACAAAATTAAAAGAAAATTAGTGGGGGAGATACATACCTGTAGAGGTGAGAGTGAGAGATGGAGTTATGGGGGTTGAGGAAGACTTGATCTTGGGATTACTTGAGTTTTAGGAGGAAGAAGAAGAATTTCAGAGATTTTTGTTTGGTTTAGGGAAGGAGAGGGAAAGGAATAATAGAAGAAGTGAAAGGGTTTATGGGGAGGGGGAGTTGTAACGTTTAGGGGTTGTGGGGGGGGGGGGGAAAAAGTTAATTGAGTGGTTGGGAAGAAATAAAATAAAAATAAAAATAAAAAATAACCGAAAACTTACCTGGTGTCGAGATGGACTAGCGCGACCATAGCGCGCTAGTCCAGGGGTTACTAGGCAGAACAAAACTCGACTAGCGCGACCTCTAGCGTGAGCTTAGCGCGGTCGCGCTAGTTGCGAAGACTAGGAGGCAGAATGAAACTCGACTAGTGCGAGCTTAGCACGGTCGCGCTAGTCCAGGCATCATCAAACTTTGTTCTTTTCGTTCTTATTTCTTGGGGTCTTGTTTTTACCCCTTTCCTCGCACACCTGCATATGTTAGTAATTACACTATAAACACTATATGTATTGGGTTGCCTCCCAACCAGTTCCTTAGTTAATGTTGTGGCACGACAATTACAACAAGTCAATGGGTTGCCTCCCATGAAGCGCCTGATTTAACGTCGCGGCACGACGCAGACTGAGACGTTTAAGGCTCGCTCGACCTCTGGGGTTCAAAAATATGTACCACAGACAACTCCTAGATCTCATCCATCCCCACATACAATTTTAATCTCTGTCCATTAACCTTGAAGGTGTTGGACCCATCTTCAGTAGCAATCTCTACAGCACTAGAGGGAAACACTTCGACCACTCGAAATGTTCCAGACCATCGGGAGTTGAGCTTACCCGGAAATAATCTCAATCTTGAATTATAGAGCAGTACCTTATCTCCGGGTTTGAAGTTGCGGTCCACAATTTTCTTGTCGTGTAACCTCTTCATTCTTTCTTTATACAACCTCGTGCTTTCAAATGCTTGATACCTGAATTCATCCAACTCATGCAACTCAGTGACTCTACTTGCCCCCGCAACATCAAGATCCATGTTCAACTGTTTCAGTGCCCACCAAGCTCGATGTTCCAGTTCTACTGGCAGGTGACAGGCCTTTCCAAATACCAACTTGTACGGAGACATACCAATTGGCATTTTGAATACAGTTCTATAGGCCCAGAGTGCGTCATCAAGCTTTTTCGCCCAATGTCGCGTTCACCATTTTTGTTAGCACACTCTTGATTTATCGATTTGATATCTCAACCTGCCCGCTCGTCTGAGGGTGATAAGGGGTTGCCACCTTGTGGAGCACATCATACTTAGCTAGCAGCTTTTCGGAGACACGATTGCAAAAGTGGGTGCCTCCGTCACTGATAATGGCCCTGTGTATCCCAAAATGGGTGAATATGTTTTTCTTCAAGAACCCCACCACCACTGTTGCATCATTGGTGGGGAGTGTTGCAGCTTCCACCCATTTGGACACATAATCTACAACAACAAGTATGTACTTATTGCCATAGAAACTGACAAAGGGACCCATGAAGTCAATCCCCCAAACATCAAACACCTCCACTTCTTGTATCGGGTTCATGGGAATCTCATGATGACGGGATATGTTCCCCGTTATTTGACACTCATTACAGCCCTTCACCCATTGGTGAGCATCTTTGAACACAGTTGGCCAGTAGAATCCGGCCTCTAGAACCTTAGCTGTTGTTCGAACTCCTCCAAAATGTCCTCCATATGCTGACGCGTGACAAGCCTGCAAAACAAAAAATTGCTCTATCTCGGGGACACACCTACGGATCATGTTATCAATACAAATTCTAAACAAGTGAGGTTCATCCCAATAATAATTGCGGCAATCACGATAAAATCTTTTCTTTTGGACAGATGAGAGTTCATAAGGCTCAATACCACTTGTCAGGTAGTTTGCAATGTCTTCATACCATGGCATATCCTCCATGCTTGTGGCGAGTAGCTGTTCGTCGGGAAAGGTTTCCAGAATATCCTATGCTTCCACTGCATTCTCAGCACCTTCAAGTCGCGACAGGTGGTCAGCGACTTGGTTCTTCGTGCCCTTGCGGTCACGAATCTCTAAATCGAATTCTTGCAGCAGCAGCACCCAACGAATTAGGCGCGGCTTGGATTCTTTCTTCTCAATCAAATATCTGATGGCTGCATGATCAGTGTACACAATCAACTTCGACCCGATCAAGTATGATTTGAACTTTTCAAAGGCGAACATTACTACCAACATCTCTTTCTCGGTCACCGTGTAGTTTATCTGAGCTCCACTCAATGTCTTACTTGCGTAGTAGATTGGGTGCATTATCTTATCCTTTCGTTGTCCTAACACGTCTCCCACTGCGTAGTCACTGGCATCGCACATGAGCTCAAACAATTGCTCCCAGTGGGGGCAACAATTATTAGGGCCGTGACTAGCCGCTTTTTCAGCTCCTCAAAAGCCACCATGCATTCATTAGAAAATACAAAGGGGTTATCTTTTTCAAGCAACTTACAGAGAGGGTTGGCTATTTTGGAGAAATCTTTGATGAATCGCCGGTAGAACCCGGCATGCCCAAGGAAGCTACGTATAGATTTGACCGATGTGGGTGGTGGAAGCTTTTCAATCACATCTACTTTGGCGCGGTCCACCTCAATTACTTTGCTCGACACCAAGTTCCCCAAGACGATCCCTTCTTGTACCATGAAATGGCACTTCTCCCAGTTAAGCACTAGGTTTGTCTCAATGCACCTCTTTAGCACACAGGTCAGATTTGCTAGGCACTCATCAAATGAATTTCCCACTACTAAGAAATCATCCATGAATACCTCCATGATATCTTCGACCATGTTAGTGAATATGGACATCATGCACCTTTGAAATGTGGTAGGTGCATTGCAGAGGCCGAATGACATCCTTCTGAAGCAAATATCCCATATGGACATGTGAAGGAGGTCTTTTCCCTATCTTCTGGGGCAATGGAAATTTGGTTGTACCCCGAGTACCCATCCAGGAAACAAAAGTGAGACCTCCGTTAATCTCACCTCGATATGTGTGTGCAGCCCGAGCTTGTAGCCGGGAAGTCCTTATGTTGAAATTTGATGAAAATGGAATTTTATGTAATTAAATGAATAAAGTTGACTTTGGTCAACATTTTTGGTAAACGGACCCGGACCTGTGATTTGACAGCCCCAGAGGGTCCGTAAAAAATATGGGACTTGGGCGTATGCCCGGAATCGAATTCTGAGGTCCCAAGCCCGAGAAATGAAATTTTAAAGAAAACTGTTTCCTGAAAATAATAAAGGATTTTGAAAATGAATTATTATGTGAAAATCATGTTACCGGGCCCGCATTATGTTTTCGAAGCCCGGAACAGGTTTATTATATGTTATGTGACTTATCTGCGAAATTTGGTGTAAAACGGACTTGAAATGACGTGATTCGGATTAAAATAGGATAAGTTAAGCTTTATGAAGTTTTAAGAAATATATATGAGTTTTGAGGTTTAATTTGTTAATTTTGATGATATTTTGATGATTTAAAAGCTTAAATAAGTCCGTAGGATGTATTGGGAGTCGTGTATGTTTTTGGTTTTGAGACCCGAGGGCTCGGGTGAGTTTTGGGTAGGCGTCGGGGTGCTAACGTGTTAGAAAAATCTGGTTTTTGTGGCTGTTGCTGGTGTTTCAGGTTTTGCTCTATGCGATCGCGTAGGTCCCTCTGCGATCGCATAGAGGTAGGTGAAAGGGGAGGTCAGTTCCTCTATGCGATCGCATAGCACTGTTCGCGATCGCATAGAGGTATAGGATGTCTGGGCGGGGGATGGCTAGGTACTCTACGCGATCGCAAGGTCTAGTTCGCGATCGCACAGGGTGGGGTCCTTGGGCTATGCGATCGCAATCACTTCTTCGCGATCGCAGTGAGGGA
>ML276021.1:0-62264 GCA_005239495.1 Nicotiana undulata
CGCACGTGCGAGTTCCCCCGCATACGGCTCAAGTGGCGAAGGCCCTTTCCTTCGCGCTTGGTACGGATCACCTGTCGATCTGTGATTAAAAGAAAGAAACTACACATGAATTATAGGATACAGATTGACAAACACAACGAGCTCTTCATGAGTAAAAAGGGAAAAATCTTTATTCGAACAATCTAATATAGCATTTGATAAGGTGGACATTTCTTGACAAAACCAGTTACACAGAGACCAGATCCCCTACTTAAAGTTCAGAGACAGTATTTTCTTCAAATGCAGGTCTTCACTATTTCAGTATATGTGTCATTCACAACGAACTGCATCAGTAGCATCACACTCTCCAGTCATTTACCCATCAACGGCGAAAAAACCTCCTCTTAGTAATAACACTTTGTCCATAACAAATCTGTTCATTAACAAAAGATTCTATAAATGACCAAAATCTATGCCTCTCATTCACATAAACTACAATTGAGCAATCCTACTATCGAATATTGAAGCGTAGAATATCAGAAAATTGAGTAAAATACTTCCTTTTGAAGGATGGGTGTGTAATATAACAGCATACTAGTAAACTTCCATGTGCAATATACAGCTATAGTGAGGCCGTCTTTGGTCAACCTTAGTTGTAAGGTGCACATACAAATTAGCAGTTTCTCACGAATCCATCACTTTTTCCCCCCGTTTTCTCGGAAACAAGGGCAAGTTGCTTCGAAGTTAATATTTGAAAGAAAGTTTACATGAATCTCTTCATAGCCATGGGAGTGCCATCCCTGAATCTCAAAAAATAATTGGATGGACTGGCTTAATCTCGGATAGGAGACGGAAGCTTCCAATAATTCCATGAATTAAAATCCTCCTAGAAAAGTGAAAAAATTGTTTGGCGAATGTAAGATGATTGAGGTTTCAAGAAAACACTAGATATGTATTATAAAATCAAATCTCGAACCAGCAAAATCTAGTATTTCCAGGACTCCATAGAACGATGTAAAATTGTTTTGAGAAGGCAAAGCTGAGATATGCAAGCTCTAAGTAAATGATCAAGGGAGCCTAAAGAGTCATGGGGATAATACTGCGACGGAGACTTTTCCGCTCATACTTTACGCTTTGGGTCGTCTACGCCGTACATCCCAAACATGGCATGAACTTAAGACGGGGATAAAACTAGCCCCTTCGAAACCTACTAATTTTTTAATAGTTAATTCTAATTATCCACATTTGAATATATAATTTCTAGGTGCCATGTAGATGGAGTTAAAGTCTCCAAATAAAACAAACATGCTGACTAAATAGAAAAAATAGCCAATCGCCAAAACGAATATAATGGTGAAAGTGGTTCTGATGCTCCACTTCAAGATAGCTAACTTTCCTCATGTGCTAAATAGCCCATTATCGTTTATTCAGAACAAGAAAAGCAAAGAAATCCAACCTGCTCACGTGAGGACAAGGGTGGAAACATGTCATCGACGCAACCATGTATGTAGGTGTATGACTTTGTATCTATGTGGTGGTTCATAATAATTTGGCCCTGTGCATTATAGAACTACCATCAAAAAACTCGAAGAAAGTTACTTGCCAAAAGTCCTTAGTTGATTCTAAATACCTTGGGATCGATGGTGAAGATTTTTCCTTCAGGTATTCCAACCTTGAGGTAGCTGAGCTTGTCGGTGTCTCTGTTTCCAAAACCAGCATAAAAGGGATTCCTATCAGAAGGGAACAATGCCTTGACATCCTGAAAATTCAATAGTTAAAAGTTAATTATCTGCATATGTTGCCAAAGCTGATGACAAGATAAAGTGCTGAAAGTTAGCCACTAAAACTTCTACAATTGCCGGTAATTTAGATACTCCTTGCCTAGAGTATTCCAAGAGGAAACCCATGATAAATAGGGGGAAAACACCAAAATAAAAACCATTGTTGCATTTATCATAAAAGACGTAATCCACTCTGAGTTACAGTTTCGAGCATTCTCTTATTAGTCATTATATCCATCTTGCGATTATTTATTCCATTAGTTACATCTTGATGTTCAGAGGATGAAGGTAGCAGAGATGAGAATGCTTAGGTGGATGTGTGGGCACACTATGATAGATAGGATTAGGAATGAAGATATTCGGGAGAAGGTGGGCGTGACGCCGGTGGATGATAAGATGCGGGAAGCGAGGCTCAGATGGTTCGGGCACGTGAGAAGGAGGAGCCTTGATGCCCCGGTGAGGAGGTGTGAGCGGTTGGCGGTGGTGGGTTAGAGGAGAGGTAGAGGGCGGCCGAAGAAGTATTGGGGAGAGGTGATTAGGCAGGACATGGCGAGACTGCAGATTTCCGAGGACATGGCTCTTGATAGGAAGGTCTGGAGGTCAAGCATCAGGGTTGTAGGATAGGGGGTAGTAGAGCTTTTCATTCTTCAGTGCCGGGGTGGGGCTGGTTGGATAGGGTTGATCTTAGAGGGCTTGAGGTCTACGTTGAGCGCGCACTTCCCTTAGATACTGGCTATTATTATTGCATGTCATTTATCTTAGGGTTTTTATGCTTATGTTACTATTTTCATGATTTCTGTTGGAGTTACTCATGAATTGTCTTTTCGTGTTTATTCCCGCCCCCCTGAGCCGAGGGTCTATTGGAAACAGCCTCTCTGTCCTATTGGGGTAGGGGTAAGGCCTGCGTTCTGTACCCTCCCCAGACCCCACTTTGTGGGACTTTACTGGATAGTTGTTGTTGTTGTTAGTTACATCTTGATGTTCCTGCACGGCCATATTTTGAGTGTGGCACAACAAACACACAACTTCTCATCCACCTTAAGCAGGAGTAAGATCTCTTAAATGGTATTTTTCTATGTCCAAATCGTGTTGTATCAAACGTCCACTTGTAAATTTTGGAGCATTTGGAACTTCTGCGTGTATTAAACAGGGAGTTTTTGTGCAGTTAAACTAAAAAGCACCAAATACCCAATTATTCTCTCACTCAACTTGTTTACATCACAAGGCATATCTCCCTTAAGATAGCAGAAAAGTTAAGATTAGACAACACGGATGTACGTCATCTTTATTTCATTAAACGACAAAAGCACTCTACCAGATGCAACTCACCTCACGGCTTTTGCAGATATGCATAACTTTTTTGCTTAAAATGCTTAAGTTACTATTAGGGAAAAGAATATGAATCACGAAACTGACCTGTAAGCAAGTAATTTTGAATTCATGAGGAGATCTTGTAACCACTGCAAAAGGTAAACAGGTAGATACACCTCTCAATCAATATGAGCAGCATTTAAAGCGGTTCTTCTGGGAGAATTTAATATCATATTACTAAATGGTGCAAGAAATGCAGAAGGAAATAGCACATTTCACCGTTTAAGCTTATAGATAAAAGCATGAAACAATCAGTCCACTGAACCAATTAAAGAATAGGGTGCAGACGGCAGGATAGTAAAACATTGCTAACAATTAAAGAGTAAAAAGGAGGACATAAGAACATGAGACTGCAAGAACAGTCATCAAATATTGACAATGGATACTAAAAACTTCCAGGCGTCATTACCATTTTTTATGGAGTAGATAATTTCAACCATCAAAATAGTTGTTCTCTCTTCAGGATTAAGTTCCGTGTTAAATACATTTAAAGTAAAGAGCAAGTTAATGAAAAGGGGACCAGCAATTGAGCAATCCAGACACAAATTAAAAAGGGTAGCAATAAAAGGATAGAAAGCACAACGTGCTATATATAAATTATTAATTATCTAATAAAAACAAAATTTCCAGGCACCGTCCATATCAGGTTTTAGTCTACCCATATGTTAATAGATAATTTTGTTTTATTCTACTAATCATGATTCATAAAAATACAGACAAACAGGACAAACAGAATATAACCAACTCAATGGGATGCATAGTTTGGAGCAACGAAAATATAAAGAGAAAACACTTCACGAAATAAAGAAAGGAATAGCCTGTAACCTTCTCGAAATAAAGAACGAAAAAGTCCATCAGGCGATGTAAGAACAGGTCCTTCTGGTAATCCCTTTCCATCCTGCAATTATCAAAAACACAAAAAAGCCAAATTAATTGATGAGGAGCAAAAAGAGAAGTGTGGTTACTTGAGACAAACTTACTTTTCATACCTGCATAAGATTAAACAAGAATTGTCTAGTGAGATAGGCCTGTGAAATAGCACGTGCACTTTGGAAAAGCAATTGATAGCCGTTCTCCTGCAACAAGAGGACAACATCATGCATTCTTATTCTACTACAGACGAAAACTAAAACATACATTTACATAGAAGAACTGTAGAGACATTTCAACCCTTAGCAAGCATAGCAAAAGGGAAAAAATATTCACAACATAAGAGAACATCCTTGAACTAAAGACTTTGAATTGTGACCAATTACTTGCCATGACTATGAAATTGGTATCGTTCCACATCACAGCTCGTCTGAATAAGCCTTAAAAAAGAGAAGAGAAAATGAATTAAGTCTAAAACCTTGATAGCCGAAAAGAGATGTGCAACGCCTGACTGTGACCAATCCACCCCAACCAAAGGCATGAACTGTCCTAGAACATCAGATCTGTTTATTTGAGAAAAATATCACACATCAGGCAGGCACAAGGAAATAATATCATCTATATTTCTATCACCACCTCAAACAGAAGTCTAGCATTTTTGTTCACAAAGTTGTTCTCCAAGGAACCAAGAAGACGAACCAACAGATGTTCAACGAGGATAACAGGAAACCAGCGTAGAAAATTTTAGAGCCCAGAGCTTCATTCTAACAAGGTTGACTATGTAAACCAATTTCTCACTTGTTTCGAAATATTGTCTCGGGTAGTAGATATTTGCTATAAATCCTGCCAACAATCAAGTGAAGAAAAGGAACCAGAGAGAAAGGTGGCAATATTAGCTAGAAATGACAGTCGTCATCGTTGCTATTCCATGTTTTGATGGAACTACACCACATATAGTCATAGAGTTGGATTCAATCAAGAAATTCCGCAGCTCAATCTAGCTGATCCAAAAGTCATGAGCCAACTCAAACTGGTCAACTGTTTGATTGACTCAGCTAAATTGCATCCCAATTGTAGGCCCATATAAGAAGGGCCATATCCTTCATTTCCTTCTTTCTGATAGCTATACAATTCAAGTTGGTTATATCTTAGACACCCTCCCTCCCTCCCTCCCTCTCTTGACAACGGAAATCTTCTCTTCAACTATTCAGTACTTCTTGAACACTATACTGATCACAAAAGTAGTCTAAAAAACAAATCGCAAATGTCAAATAGAACTTGCTGCATATGCATAAAAGATTAATTAATCCTAAACTGATACTCTAATAATTAATCCTAAACTGATACTCTTCCATCCCACTCTCACTTTTGACTGAAAGTCAAAGCAATAATAGACATATGATAAGATGTACCATTTGAAATACTGTTATGTAGAGACTATAAAACTACTACAAACTGGATCTTTTTCCAATCCAAAATATTAAAAATTCTCAAGAAATCATGATCAAAATTTACTTATCTTGAAAATCATCAAATGATATATATTTTGGCCAGAAGAGATCAAGAGTAACAGAAATAGAGGTCCACTATTTAAAGCTTTCAATTCCGGCATAGATCACAGAGGGAGAGAAGACGAGCAAGACGCATCTTAAATAAAGGTAATATGCTTTCTCCATGTATCACAATAAGTACCACTTGTTCATAGACTTGGAATTGATAAATATTCAACAATGTCCATGTCAAAGCTTGTAATACTAATTTGCCTTAGAAGGGCTAAGAATCTCCTAATCCTGCAAACGATGAACCTACAAATGAAGTCTTAGACAACATTTAGTTCATTGTCAGCTTGGGTTCAGAAATAGTTTATGACTGAAGTAACCTAGTGTGCAGTACGTGGCATGAATGCTATGTTGCCCGGACTCTCCAAAAAAAGTTGTCGCACCCGCGTCGGATCCTCAAAAAATGCACTAGTTTTGGAGGATCCGACAGACACCAGAGACATTTTTGGAGAGTCCAACTGTCCGAGCAACATAGCATGAATGTGAACGAGTTTTTTCAGCATAGATTCTTGTAGTTTTGAATTCAATTCTGGTTATATTATTATACCATGGCAGCTCTCTGGAAAATTTAAGGGACAGAGTCAACGGTAAATTTGGAAGGAGTCTCCGTGTTGGGACTCCAAACTGCATCTTGAAAGTTCCCTTTCGAAAGTACGAAGAAAGAACCTCAAAAATACCAAAAATGACAACATTACCTCTAAATTGGGACCCAATTTTCTCTACAATAAATTATTTATCAGCTCTGTCCTCAATCTCCAGGGCAAACTAAGAAAATCTAATCAGGAAGAGGGATATTGGACTTGTGTTTTCAACACTTTTAAGTGAATCACGCTATGGTTCATCAATTAAGACCACCTCCTTGCTTCTAGGATACGTGCGTGGAAGTGAATCACAAAGTTAACTACACCAAAAAAGCAATTTACAGCCAAAAAATTGTACTTAACAAAGTTGATGTTGATGTTACGATATGAGGTTCATGTAACAGAAAAGAGTTACACAAGAAAATATCAAATAAATACCATTAACACTCCATTTGGACTAATCAAAAGTTGATGGAGTAATTGTTGTGTCCAAGACTTGCTATTTTCAACTTTAATCATAATGAATGTTCAACTTTTTTGAACTATTATGTTCAACTTTGATCACAAGGAATGTCACAGTTATCAACTTTTTTAATCCAAAAAACTGATAATTGTTACATTCTCCGCGATCAAAGTAGAACAAAATAGCAAGTCTTGGACACAACAGCAAGCTCATAGAGAAATCAATAGCACCAACCAATAAACCATCTATAGCAGAAAAGTGAATCAATTTTACCTAGTAATTGTTCCATCAACATCAGAGACTACAATATTCGTGTCCCATCGCCACAAATATATACACCCATCAACCTGCAAAGTATGTATCTCAAACAAATTATAAGCAAGCATTTGCATAAGCACGCAATAGTTAATCAGTAGTAAAAAAGAATCAAACACCGAAGAAATATACAATGAAAAGAAGTCTCAGCAAATGACCTGCTGTTTCGAGCATGTGAATACAACTACATTCTTCCCCTCCTTCAGATTCAAAGTTGCTAGCTGTTCGGATGTTCGAGTAGTTAAAGAATCTCCATCTACCATGTCAAGCTCCCTTAGAAAGTATGCTTGCCCTCTACTATCTAAATTCATACGGAAACCCGCTTCCACGCCATTGACACTTACATTAACCGCCTTTTCTTTTGCCTTCAAAACCTCCTGAAACTTCCCGAATCGAACATACCAAGGAGAGGATTTCAAACTCCCATCTGGTTGCTTCACCACTATGATATCCACAGCACCACCAAATGGATTTAAGGTCCCAGAAACACTACGTACGCCTCGACCTATATAGCTACCTATCCTCCCCACAGTATTCATTCTCTTACAACAACAATAACAATAACAACTATGCCTCAGTACCTATCAAGTTGAGATCGACTATATGAATTCTCACAGACCACGTTACTCCATTTAAATCATCTCATGCCAATATTATGCAAATACAGTATTCATTTTCTTAATACAAGAAAATCTGCCAAGTTTCCACTTTTGCAGTCTTATTGCCACGTCACAAATCAAAACCCCAATTCATCAAAATTGTATTTTTTTTTTAGCTCATCTACAACAATTCATTCATTCCCTCAAGTAAATCTTTAGATTTTCCCACAAAGATTCAATCTTTACTTGATTCCCAAAGCAATTCTCTCGCTCACGTATTTGAATCCTAACGACAATGATCAAAGAACATTAATTGATAAAGATTCAAAGACCGGTGAAAAAACGAGCTGTCTTGCTTAGAAAAAGGCAGATAAAAGAAGAAAATATCTAAGGGAAACATATATATAGACTATAACAATGCCCAAATTTGCTGAAAACTCAGAAAATTATACCTAAAATAATTGTAGCAGAAACTGAACCCAGCTCAAGAAATTAATCAGTGGACAGGGTCACAAATGAAAAAAAAAAACGAAAAAAAATAAAATAAAGTATTCTTGCAGTATTAAAACCGCCAAGACTTAAAACTAAACGTTGAATAATAGTTGGCTGAAAGTTCGACCAAGAAAACCAAAGTTGGCTGAAAGAGCATATATTATTTTCTAATGATATCCGAATGTGCCAATCTTACAAAAATGTCCAAGTCCTAACTTACAGCCTCTAATCATTAATCATAAAATAACAAAACTAGCGGAATACATATAAAAATTAAAAATCCAAAAAAGTAAAGTTTTTTCTTTCCATAAATCGATTCTTTCATATATTAACCGTGATTACCAATATTAAATGCAAAACGAAAATAAATTTCATAAATAAAGTAACGTGATGAAATATATATATATATATATATATATATATATGCAAGATTCTAAAAATTTAAGTAAAAAAAACTTTTTTCAATGGGTATGGTTGACATTCATTGAAAACACATACATAAGTCAATATATAAAATTTGGAGAAGATTGGAGTTAATTTGAACTGATTTGGTATCAAGATTCCTAGTTAAAATCAAGTTCAAAAAATTCTTCGGAGACACATGTATCAAACATGTATCACGCATGTATCTCACACGCAGGTATACATGGATATACACGCGACACATTTGATACAAATATGATACACAAGATATACCTACATTTCTTTTTTTATGTTCATCTTCTGCTTTAAAATTTCAATTCAAATCACCTCAAATTCTACCAAATCATCCAAAAACTAAGACAAGCTCCTTAAGATATACCAAATTTATTCTAATAATACACACTAAAAAGAAAATATAATTTTAACCTTTTTTTACTACAAATAATTATTTAACTAATATTAGTAATATTATATGAATGGATCAACTTTTATAACATGCTACTTATAAGATGGTCACTAAGACGACACTGCCAGTGTCTCTAATGGGTAGTAATTTTTACACTTATACTTCTTTTGTCTCCTGTTAATATTGAGGGAAAGTAAAAGGCTTTTGGCTTTTAAATTTATGATTTAACAGAAATCAAAATTTATGTTTATAAATTCTCTCGTTAAAGGTAAAATAAGTAAATTACGTAAGTTATTTAATATAAAGTACAATATTCTTTTTTATTAACTAAAAGGAGAGTGTATTATATAAATTGAGATGGAAGGGGGGAAATAGCACAATAATAGTCAGTATTTGTAAAGTCATTGAAAACTAGCTATTGTTTTGCTCGAACACGGAAAATTCCAGCATAATATGCGGAATTATGGAGCTCCTGCGTATAAACTTCCAGCATATTATGTTGGAACTCCAGCGCATGAAAAGTTATAGCATCATATGTTGGATTATGGAGCTCTTATATATAAACTCCCCGCATATTATGTTGGAACTCCAACACATTATGCTGGAACCTCATATGTAAAAAATTCAAACTTCAACATATTATGCTGGAATATTTCAGGATCTTTAAGGGTGCTTTTGTTCAGATTTTATCTTTACGTGAAAAAATGACTAAATTTCGATTACTTTTGAAATTGTGGCTATATTTTAATTACCTGTCATAACTTTAACTATTTTTTTATTTTTTCCCGAAATAATATACTGTGACGCGTATGTTGTTAAACTACACATGTATCAAATGTGTGACCAATTAAAAATAGTATATTAAAAAAAATAGACGGTTAAATCAAAAGGGTTTTTTTTTTTTTTTTTTTTTTGGTTAAGGCGTGTTAGATGTATTTACTTGAGAGGACAGAAATTGAAGACAAGGCAAGAGTGTATTAGATTGTATTCGTATTTTCTTTTTAATTTCAAGGGTCTCTCAAAAATGTTATGTAGTTATTTATTTGAGACTTTTAACTTGTCATTTAAATTAATATAATCTATCTCTTTCCTTTAAAATTTAAAAAAAAATCTTTTAACTTCTTTTGTTACACACTTACATAGGAGGAAAGGAGAGAGAATAGTCCACAGGTTAATCGCACCACGAAATCTCACTAGTACTACCCAAAAAAAAGCAATCCGGTGCACTAAACTTCCGATGTGTGCGGTTCCAGGGTACTATGAGAGTATTAAATTTAAACAGTTTCAAGTACTTAAAGAACTTCATACCAAAAAATTACTTCAAATGCAGGTCCAATATACTCATATGTCTCGTTCACAATTCAAATATGTATGCATCATTAGTATCACACTCTACAGTCAACGAACTATCACAGGCTAAAAACAGCTTTTCATATCAATAACAATTTGCTATAACAGTTCTGTTTTTCATATCAATAACAATTTGCTATAACAGTTCTGTTCATTATAAGCTAAAGTTTCTATAAATGACTGAACTACTACAAAATCTACACCTTCTCAAGAACATATAATACTACAACAATTTACAAAGTTCTAACTCGTCCTGAAGGAGGAGCGACGTGGAACCTATTTGTATTTTCCTCCCATAATTATGTATATACATGTTATGTCCAAGCAAATCGGCAAGCCTATATGATTGATGGGTACAATATCGGAAAATTGAGTATACGATTTTCTTCCTCCAGGATGAGTGTACAAAATATACAGTTACAATGTAAATGAGCTTGTCTGTGTGCTCAATCAAGCACATGCTAGCTATTTTTGGTATGGACTCGAGCCTTTTGCTGCAAAAGAAAAAGCATACACATTAAACCACAGATTGAGTACTGAATCTACTCTTATGTCTTGGCAAACAATATCCTGTAATTTCAGTTTTCTGTCTTTGGTAAATGATATCTTTAGCATGCAGACAGGCTATCGCTTAGAAACAAGAATAAGTTTTAAGTTAAAGCATAAAGAATAGTTACCTGAATCTTTCCGTGACCGTGGGAGTACCACCCTTGAATCTCAAAAAATAGTTTAGGATGGACTGCTAATTTTCAATCAATAGGTGGAAGTCTCCAGAAATTCCACGAATTAAAATCCTCCTGAAGAAAACCGAAAATCGTTGGGCAAGAGTAAGGTTTTGCTTTTCAGTCAGCATCGGATGTATATCAAAGAAGCATTTACACGGTGACACATATAGCACCTACGAACTCATATCCCAAAAGAATATAGGATATAATAATGCAACATTAACACGCTGATTAAGTTGTGTTGAAGTGTGTGACTATCTAAGATCAACAACCAGGATTTTTGAGAGGAATTAGGGCGGGTTAATTAAACGGGTATGGGTGGTGCATTGCTGGTGTTGAGCTAGGGGTTATTGGGCTAGAGTATTGGGCCTTTTGGTCCGAAAATTAGTTTTAAAATTGGGTCAACTCTTTTAAATAGAAATTAAAAAGGAAATAATTTAATAAAATAGCTAAATAAATATAAAAAATGCGCTGCAATCTAATTTACCATTTACAAACAAAACTTTCCTCAACCAATATCGGATAACCTAACACCTCCGCACATCCAGCACTAAACATCTGGAACATGAATAACATAATGAGGGCCAACATTGGGAAACACAACAACAATGATGGGACTGGCATCGTTAAGAAAATTGACCTTGGGCCTAACTCAATCACAAAAGCTAGCTTGTGTGATGAGAATTGTCCAAAACCAAACAAGGAGACAACCTATTCGCTCAACCAAGGGACACTTAACATTTACATCGAGAAAATAGTTTAGCTTCAGCTGAAAATGTTGGTACTTTTACTATCCAGCTCCACTCTATAGTGAGATAAGCTAGTTATCCCTTATTTGATTTAGATATTTTAAGTTCAATAAACAAACACATGTCAAACGGACTAAGGTTCAAGCTCTTTACTATTAGACTTTTCATGTTGGCCATAAAAACTTTCCAGCCAAAGTACACTCCTAAAGTTTTACCTTTTTACTTTCTAAGATTGGTTCAATTATTGAAACAGAATTTTCTCCAACCCCGTTTCCATAGGCAGAGCGTTCCAAAAGGGGACACACTTAAAAGTGGGAGTCATCCAAAAAAATTAAGATAACAATGATACAACAACTATGCCTCAGTCCCAACCCCGATAACAGTAACAATCAGCAAAAAAAAACTACTACAACAACGCTGCAGGTGGTGAGGGGCACACCAAATGGCTGTACTTGGTTTCCGGACCTTGCACAACAGACATCTTTTGAAAAAGAATGATGACAAGTACAGAAGTTTCAGCTTCCACAGAAGACAAGGAAGAGAACTCGAGTGTAGTGAAAATACTATAACTTTAAAAAGTGGTTTAAGTCTCTAAATAAAGAAACCTTTGTTCATGACTAGACAAGATGATGAGTCGTTAAAGTGAACATCACGACGAAAGTGACTCTTATACTCCACTTCAAGAAATCTGATTACATCCTACATCTCTTTGCAGATGAGAAAAAACTGAGGGAACAGATCACATACTTCTCTTTACTCTATCACATGATTAACCAGCTAATAATCAGAAGGGCAGCCCGGTGCACTAAGTTCCCGCTATGCGCGGGGTCCGGGGAAGGGCCGGACCACAAAGGTCTATTGTACGCAGCCTTACCCTGCATTTCTGCAAGAGGCTGTTTCCACGGCTTGAACCCGTGACCTCCTGGTCACACGGCAGCAACTTTGTCAGTTACTCCAAGGCTCCCCCCTTCAAACCAGCTAATAATCATTCATGGAAAATACGAAAAGCGAAAAACCCAACCTGCTCACATGAGGACATGGCTGGAAACATGCCATTGACAAGACAATGAAGAGAAGTATATGATTTTGTATCTATGTGGCGATTTACAACAATTTGACCCTGTAGATTATAAAAAGCATCATCAAAAACTTTCTTTAAAATTTATCTGCAACGGTTGACGGTAACAGTTGACTACATACCTTTGGATTGATGGTAAAGATTTTCCCTTTAGGTATTCCAACCTTGAGGTAGCTGATCTCATCCGTGTGTCTGTTTCCGAAACCAGCATAGAAGGGAAAGGGATTCCTATCAGGAGGGAACAATGCTTTTACATCCTGCAAACTTGAAAGTTAACTGGTTATCAATCTGCAATTGTTGCCATAGATATAAGATAAATTGTTCAAACAACAACAAACCCAGTGTATTCCCATAAATGGGGTCTGGGATAAGATAAATTGCTCAAAGTTAGTAAATATATCTTCTGCAGAGCCAGTAATTTAGATACTCCTTGACGTCAAGAATTTGCATATTTTATTATTCCCACTGAAAACCCATGATAAACAGAAAAAAAAAAAAAAAAAAAAAAAAAAAAAAGNAACCCAAAAAAAAAAAAAAAAAAAAAAAAAAAAAAAAAAAAAAACAGGAAAAGAAAAAGAAAGAAAATCTTTCTTGTGTTTATGGTAAAAGATGTTTCCCAAAGTTTCATGCTTTCTCTTATTAGCTATTATATCCATCTTGCAATTTATTTCATTAAACACATTTTGATGCTTCCGCACAGCCATATTTTAAGTGCGGCACGCCAAACAACCCGACTTATCATCACCTTAAACAGCAGTAAGATCAGTTAAACAGTTACACAATCTCAGTGAATCGACCAACAGGCTTATACATTTTGAGCATTTGGAAATCTGCTAGCGTAAATAGTAAGTCTTCGTGCATCAAAATTCAAAAGCACTAAATACCCATCTACTCCCTTACTCGGAATGTATAACGTTTACATGTTAAAACTCCCTTAAGCTAGAAAAAAAAAAGACTGGATTAAACACAGAATTAAGTCGTCTTTATTTCAGTTACAAGACAAAAGCACGCTACCCAATGCAGATCATCAAACAAAAAAGTCTGAAAGATTCCCTAGCCTCATGGCTTTGGAAGACGTGCAAAACTGTGTCTGCTTAATAAGCTAAAAGTTCTATTAAGAAAAAAAGGAAGCAAATCTGAATCAAGAAACTGACCTCTAAGCAAGCGATTTTGAATTCATGAGGAACTCTTCTAACCACTGCAAAAGGTAAAAGGGTAGATGCATCTCTCAGTCATAATATTAGCAACATCTGGAGCATTTTTAGTTTCTGGAAGGAATTACTTAATATTTAGTTTCTCAATCAAGACATGCTGCAAGCACGGAGGTTAAAGTTACAATGCCAAAGAAAATAGCTTCTTTCACATTTTTGCATGAAAAACATGAAACAGCAGCTAGTGAACCAATAATGCGTTTTGCATGAAACCAGCAGCCACCGAACCAATAATGTGGGTTGCGTTCTAAATGCATGTTATTACTAATACAGTTTGAGGCACGACGCCGGAAATAACAACTATCTTTCCTTTCCTATTGCAGCGTGGTAGAGGTATTTGTCAACGGTAGGATAGTTAAAAATAGCCAAAACAACTAAAGAAATAAAAAATGACATAAGAGCATGAGAGTGCGAGAAAAGTCAGAAAATAACCAACAATTGATCGATCGTATATAACTTCCAGGCATCTTTATCATGTTCACTGGAGTAGATAATTTTGATAAAATAGTTGTTACCTCTTGAATATATTCACTCTTCGAGTGCACTTAAATAAAAAACCATATAAAAGTGGGAGCAGCAATCTGAGCACTCTGGCAGTAAGGAAATGCTTTTCAGAAACACGGGGTAGAAATAGTCAGGTTATGGTGCAAATATGCTCATCAAAGAGGAGTGGACGCAAACAGTAAGCAGCGACAACAGACTTCAATGCTCTACCAGCATCCCCAATAAAAATTATACAAGGATAGAAAGTACAACATGGACTTATTTTTAGTACACCCAGGTGATAATGGATGGGCTTGTTTAATTCTAATAATCATAATTCATAAGAATATGGCAAACAGAATATGGGCAACTCAATGGGATGCATAGCTTGGAGCAAAGAAAAACAAACTCTTCACAATATAAAGAAAGGAGTAACGTGCGACCTTCTCGAAATAGAGAAGGGAAAATTCCATCAGGAGATGTAAGGACTGGTCCTTCCGGTAATCCCTTTCCGTTCTGAATTTATCAAAAATAAATGAAGTCAAATAAATGGATGATAGAAAATAAGTGATTACTTAAGCCAAATTTTCTTTTCATCATTACCTGCATAAGCTTAAACAGGAATTGCCTAGTGAGATAGGCCTGTGAAATAGCACGTGCACTTAGGAAAAGCAAATGATATCCATTCTCCTGCAGCAAAGAGGATTGTCTAGTGATCATGCACTCTTATCCTATAATGAGTGAGAAATTGAATAATTTATTTACTTAGAAGAAGTGTAGAAACATTTCGAGCCTGAGCAAACAGAGGAAAAAGGGCAGAAAACATATTCACAACATATAAGAACATTCTTAACATAAAATCCGGGATCTAATGACAGATTACTTGCCAGAACTACAGAAGTGGCAGAATACCTTCTCACACTTAGTCTGAATAAAACTCAAGAAAAGGGGAGAAGAGAAAACAAATGAATAATACGGACCTTGATAGCCGAAAAAAGATGTGCAACGCCTGTCTGTGACCAGTCCATCCCAACCAAAGGCATGAACTGTCCAAGAACATCAGATCTGTTTAATTGAGAAAAATATCACACATCAGAGCCGCACAACGAAAAGGAGGGGATACTACCTTTTCTATATAAAACATTTATAGTGTTTGTCATATATCAACCAGCTCAAATAGAAGTCTACTCTTCTCGTTCATTAAGGAACCAAAGAGTGGATCAACAGAAGTTTGAAGAGGCGAAAAGAAAACCAGCATAACAAAATTTGGACCCTAGAGATCTGATCGAACAAGTGGAACAATGTAAACCAACTTCCACTTGTTTCAATATATCGTCTCAGTTTATAGATATTTCCAGATAAAGAATGACTCAACCAAGAAGACTTGTAATTTTTCCGCCTTTAAAGAGGAACACTTGTGAATTAGTAGAAGTGAGGGCAGAACGAAACAAAAGATAAAGGAGGGAAAATTTTCTAGAAATGACGGGTTTTTTCTGTTGCTATTCCATGTTTTTTCAATGGCTCAATCTAGCGGATCTAAAAGTCAGGAGGCACGCCAAACTTATCAATTATTTGCTTGAACTCAGCTAAATCACATCCCTACTGGAGTTCAATAAATAAGTACCACATCCTTCTCCTTCTTTCTGATAACTATACGCTTCAGGTTGCAGCACCAAATAATCTCTATTTTCCAGTAGAATGTTTCAAGGTCAGATGGTTTAAAGTATATTCTCTATCAGAATTCTAGTTAATACAATTTTGTATTACCGATCAAAAACAATTTTGGTACACAGTTACGGGAAAATTTGGAAGAAGTTTCCAGATTTGGTGTCCAAATTCCATCTTGAAGGTTCCCTTTTTAAAAGATAAAATCTCACTCGTACCTAAACGTCCACTTCATATCTAACTTTTAACCGTTTTTCTCTACAATAACTTATAATTGAACTCTATTTAATGAGGTTCACGACAATCTATGGGGAAGGGTGAGTGCTCCGCTTGTGGAATTTTCAACAGTTCCAGGTGCATCATGTTAAGGTTCATCAATTGAGAACATATCACATCCAATGCTTAGATAGTTGGATATGGAAGTGAATCAAAAAGTTAACTACATGTAGAAAGCAATTAATGACCAAAGATGTACTTGCTAAAGTTGATGATCGGACAAGACTAGTCCTACTTATCCAAAAAAAAAAAGATAAGATAAATTTTTGTAACTGAAGAAAGTTGACATGCTGGAACTATACAATAGATATCAAATAATAAACACAGGCATCCATTAAAAAATCCATAGTAGAAAATGAATCAATTACCTAGTAATTGTTCCATCAACATCAGATATTACAATCTTTGAGTCCCATCTCCACAAATATATATGTGCATCAACCTGTGAAGTATGCATCTCAGACAAATTATAAGCATGGAAGCCTTTGCACATAGAAAGACAGATGTAAAGTTTCTTGAACGTGCTCAAACACAAAAGGGGGATGAAAAAAAAGTCCAAGCAAATGACCTGCTGTGTTCCCAGCATCGCAGTCGAAAACGTGAATACAACTACATTCTTCCCTTCCTTCAGATTCAAAGTGGCCAGCTGTTCAGATGTTGGAGTGGTTAACATTATTTTCTTCTTAGAAATCCTTGGCCTGGGCACATCTTTTTCTCTGTCACCACCTGTGTTATTTAAAATACTTTTAGCATCAGAATATACATCTTCATCCGCGGATGAGCCAGAACTTTTCTGGCTTTTTGATCTCTTAAAAGAAAAAGACCATGATCTCCAGCTCCTATTCGATAAATTATTGGATCTGGCATCTCTTTCTGTAAAGATTCATTTGAACTCGTCAATAATTATCTTGCCTAATTTATTGGTCCAGCAAAGAAGCATAACACCACTCAGGCAGTCCAAACATTAAAATAAATGCAAGTGTCTCAAGGTAAAATCACTGTTTCAGCAGAGAAATGAGAAAAATTATCTGGAACTCAAACTATACACAGAGTACACAAGTAAAGAGTAGAAAAGCATTATAATAAGCTTCAAAATGATAATAAAAAAAGGTGCACATTTATATATTCTCTTACCAATTTCTGGAGTAGCTGAAATATTTTGCACCTCCTCTGCGACCTCAGCAACTTCTGTTGTCTGTAGTACGATTGATGAGTTAAGGTCATCGGGGTTAGAAGGGATATCATTATCAGGAGACCGCATATTGGGTAGAGATCTGCTCATCCGCATAACTTTGTTATCCTGAACTACTACAGGAATGTCAACGTTGCTTGATACAGTTTTGAGTTTTCTTCCATCTGCAACAAATGGCGAATCATGTTGGATAGACTTTTCTAGAGCAGGACCAGACTCATTGTTTGGGACTAGATAGTCTTTTTCCTTATTATCTGAAGAAATGGACTCTGTGTATCTGGCAACCGTGTCATCACAATCATCAATGTCACCAAAGAGAAGCTGCTCTTCCTCCAAGCTTTCTGGTGAAGGAACAGTAAGTGGGACCAAACCACCGCTAGATTCATGAGGATCACCAAGAGCGTCTGAAGAAGACATAGGCAAAATCCGCCCGAAATCTGCTTCCGCAGCAGAGCTATTCAATAAGCCGCTCTCACAGACCAAAAAATGAGTGGTTGAGTTTGCATAGATTTTGTTGGTTAAATCCTTGAAACAGTTTTCATTTTTTTCAAATCCTTGAACGTTTGAAGGATCCTTTTCAACTAATAAATCTTCTTCTGGTTGAGAGTTTCCCACTGACATTAAATCATTCTCACCGAGAAGTGTTTGGGGATGCATACAAGCTTCTAGATCACGAGAAGCACACAAGTTTTGAGTAACCTGTTCAACTGAAACATCCAGCACTGCTGTTGAGTTCTCTTTAGTTTCACAATAGGAAAAAGATTGGACCGCAGCAGTTTCACTTTCCTCCTCTGAAAGATGGTTAGTTGCAAAAGAATTGTGTTTCTCAAGCTCAACAGAGTTCACAACTTGTGAATTGGAATTTGCAACCTCAGATATAAATGTAATACCCCTGGCATCATGATCAGCATTAACTATGCCTAGGTCACCACCGTCATTAGAACTCTTTAAGCTTTCTTCACGACTATAATGTTCACCACCTTGGACAACAGTTGACACTCTTGCGGCATTCTCAGATGCTGAAAATAACACATGTTTACTAGCTTTCTTGACAGATTTCTCTAGAGCCTGAAAGCTCAGTTGATTACCATCATCCTTACCAGGAGCAGGCTCATGGAAATCAAGATTGTCTAACATGTTATCATGCGATGGAAAACTCGCATCACTTTTTGTGTCATTAATTTGCAAGTCCTCATCTTTAACAACCTTTGACGTATCTTGGTCAGAAATTCGTGTGGCGTAATCTCTACTGTACCTCTTGGGGGTCAGATTAGTAGACCACTTCATTTCTAAGAGATCAGCTGCCATTTCAGCACACTCCAACGAGTCTTCCCTGATAACACTGGCATCAGCATCTTCCTCGAGAGGCCTGTTGTTCTTCACTGACTTTCTCCCAAAAACCCTGCCTAAAAGCCCAGGTTTTCGGGAATTAGCCCTCACCAAGACATCCTCACCACTCACATTAATCTGAGTAACTGAAATAGAGTCAACAGCATCATAATTGCAACTTCTTGATTTTGTTGTCCGCTTACTACTCGTTTGCTCATCAGTATCCTCACCCGAGGATGAAGAAGAAAATAAAGAGTCTCCTCCATCTTCTATATCCAGCTCCTTTAGAAAGAAAGCTTGTCCTCTATTATCTAAATACATATGAAATCCTGCTTCAACGCCATTGACAGTTATATGAACCACCTTTTCTTTCGCCTTCAGAACCCCCTGAAACTTCCCAAATCGAACATACCAAGGAGAGGATTTAAAGCTCCCATCCGGTTGCTCCACCACTATGATATCTACAGCACCACCAAATGGATGGAAAGTCCCAGAAACACTACTTACCCCTCTCCCAATGTAGCTACCTATCCTCCCCATAGTATTCATTTTTTAAAATATTATGAATATCTGCCCAGAGCTTCCACTTTACAGTCTTATTGCCACATCACAAATCACAACCCCAATTCATCAAGATTGTAAAATTTTAAGCTTAATTACTACATTTCACTCATCACATCCATTAAATATTCAAATATTTCCTACAAAGATCCAATTTTTAATAGTTTCCCCAATCTTTATTGTCCCCGGCTTATTTGAATTTTCAAGAAAAAGGATCAAAGAACAATAATTGATCAAAATTCAAAGACTGATCAAGAAAAGAATCTGTCTTTGTTGGAAAAAAGACAGACAAAAAGAAGAAGAAAAGTAAAAGGGGATACACATATACACTACCACAATACACAAAATATGCTGAATACCCAGCAAATCAAACGAAGAAAACAGTAATAAAATGGTATCAGAAACTGAACCCAGCTCAAAATTCAGTGTTGAGCTGATTAGGGTCCCAAATCAAGAAAACCAAAAAAAGAAATATTATAAAATAGAAAAGAAATCATAGTTCAGAACCAATAACCGCCAAGACTATAAGTTGAAGAACAGTTGGCTGAAAAAAAGCATATTCTTTTTAATATGATCCGAATGTGCTTCTGTTATAATCATTTGACACAGTCCAATAAAACGACACCGCCATTTGTGTCTAAAACTATATTACTAATAATTATATATACAGTCTGACCTGTATTTACGTAAATGAATACATGTATATAACGTGTAAGTAATCAACGAAGATAATTACAGTGTGAAATCAAAAGGGTTTTTCTGTAAACACAAGATGAACTTACCTGAGAAGACACTGAACAGGAAATACAACGTTAATATTTGGTATATAGTACTAGTACTACTAATTGATTGATACTTTTGCAGGATTTACAACATTTGGAGAAGCAGAAAAGATTTCTACGTGACAGTGACACGTCAATCTTGAATTCAATGAGGTAACCCTGAGTTAGTTGGGAGACTTCAATTTTGGGGCCGTATTTATTTTCCTTTTCTTTAAACTATTTCATCCAATTAAAATAATATAAGTGACTTTTTTCTCTTAAAAGTTACTTTCGGTAGCTAAAAAAGTGAAGTATAAAACTTGTGTTATATATATATATATTAAAAATGATCAAATCTAAAGCAAGTTCTCACTGATCAAAGGAAGAAGATAATGAAAAATAAAGAGAATAATGAGCAGAAGAAAATGCGATGCTTTTCACTAAATTGATCTAAGTACAAATACAATGTATAGCTCATATATATAACTACCACTAACTGCTACTGTTGCTTTAACTTAAATAAAAGTTGTGTACAACTGTCACAACTAACTAACTAACTAACTAACTGCTAACTTCCTAACTAACAACTTTCACTCTTCAACACCCTCCCTCAAGCTGATGGTTGAAATATGTTTTTCAACCCCAGCTTGGATACAAGATGGTCATGTTGTAGCTTCCCTAAGCTTTTAGTTAGAAGATCAGCTTGCTCCTCTCGTGTTTTGATCATTCCTTGAACTACTTTCTCCCAGGCAAAGTGGAAATCAATGTCAATATGTTTTGTCCTTTCATGGAATATAGAATTGGTTGCAATCTGAATGGCAGCTTTGGTGACATAATAGAGATCTATAGGCCACTGTACAGTTACTCCTAATTCCTTAATCAAACTAGTCAGCCAGGTTAACTCTGCAACAGTTGAACCCATGCTTCTAAACTCTGCTTCAGCTGAACTTCTAGCAGCAGTGTCTTGCTTCTTAGTTTTCCAGGACACTAAAGCATTTCCAAGCTTCACTAAATAGCCAATGACAAACCTTCTAGTTTGTAGACATCCTCCCAAGTCTGAGTCACATAAAGCTTGTAGTTTGTCTGATCGTTGAACTGGCATTAGCAGGACAAGTCCAAGTGCGGCTTTAATATACCTTATTATCCTTAGAACAACTTCAATGTGTGACTACTTGGGCTTGTGCATAAACTAACTAAGCATTTGCACTACAAAGGCAATATCAACTCTAGTCATTGTCAGATATAGTGGTTTGTCAACAAGCCTTTGGTATGAACCTGCATCAGCGAGTAACTTGTCCTCGATAGCTTCATTTTTTTTTTGACAAATGAATCATACTCTATAGAGGTCAACTTCAAATTATTTCCAGTGGTGCACCAGCAGGCTTAGCACCTCCAAGTCCCATTTCTGCAATTAGTTATAAAGCATACTTTCTTTGGCTCGTGACAATCCCTTTATCTGATTTGGCAAATTCTATGCCAAGGAAGAACTTAAGCTCTCCCAAGTCCTTCATTTTGAACTTCATCTCTAGGTCATTTCTTGTTGTCATAATCAACTTATTACAACTTCCAGTTACAAGGAGATCATCTTCATAGACCAACACCACAGCCAACTCATTATGTATGTGCTTTGTGAACAAGGAATAGTCAAAATAACTTTGAGTAAAGCCTAGTTGTAGTAGTGCATCAGTCAGCTTCTTATTACATTGTCTTGGAGCCTGATTAAGTCCATATAGAGACTTATGTGTTTGCAGACTCTATGATACCCTCCCTGACTAGCAAACCCCTGAGGGATATCCATATATACCTCTTCTATAAATATCTCCTTGTAGAAATGCATTGTGCACATCCATTTGAAATATAGGCCAGTGTTTAGCAACAACAACAGCAATCACAAACCTAATAGTCACCATTTTGCCACAGGTGAAAATGTTTCGGTGTAATCTAGGCCTTCTTGTTGATTGTACCCCTTAGCCACAAGTCTGTCTTTGTATCCCTCGACTGCTTATGAGCATGTGTACTTGACCTTGAACACCCATTTACAGTCAATTGGAACCTTGCCAACAGGTAGATCAATGATATTCCATGTCTTATTTTCCTCTAAGGCTGCAATCTCAGATTTCATAGCTGCAATCCAGTTGCGATTTGTGAATGCTTCAAGATAGGTTTTAGGTTCCTCGATAGAAGAATAAGCAACTAGGAAAGTACTGAATGAAGCAGAGATATGGTCATATCTCACATAGTTGGACATAGGGTAGCAACAATTGACACTCCATTTGCCTTGAGTAACATAATCTTTCAGCCAAAGAGGTGGCATGCTGACTCTGAATGACTTTCTTCCTATGTCCGGTACATGTTGTGTGGGAGCATTGTGCACAGTTCCATTGGTCATTACATCCATAGAAGCAACTGGTGAACTTCCATCAGAAGGGACAAGCATACTTGAGGGTGCAATAATTTCTTCATTGGTTGCTATGGTAGGAGATTAGTTGGATTAGGGATATCTGGCTTGTACTCAGGACTAGGAAGAGTAGAAAGGTCTAGCACAGGAAACAAGGATGTAACTGGAGTATCCAGGTATTGAAAAGGGAAGGCATCTTCCTTGAACACCACATCTCTACTGATGAAGAAGCTCCTGGACTGAATAGTATACATGTTATACCCATTTTGTGTCATAGAGTAGCCAAGAAACACAGCAGGAACTGCCCTAGGAGAGAATTTTTTCTATCTTCTTCAGATCAGTAACATAACCTAGGCCCCCAACACCTTTAGATCATCTAAGCTGGGAGGTTTACCATGCAACATTTAAAAAGGAGTCTTAGATTTGTCTTTAAGAGATGATGTAGGTAGCATGTTGATAAGATATACTGATGTGAGCACACACTCACCCCAAAATCTAAGTGGAATAGCTACTTAAAACCTCAAGGCCCTAGTTACATTAAGAATGCGTCTGTGTCTTCTTTCTGCAACTCCATTTTTCTGTAGAGTGTAGGTGCAGGAACTCTGATGAACTATGCCCAGATTTTGTAGTAGGTCTGTTATATGGGAGTTAAAAAAACTCACACCCATTGTCAGTTCTTAGAATCTTTACTGTGGTGGTGTATACATTCTTAACCATAAGGATGAAATTTTTTAGTGCAACAATGACTTCAGCTTTAGAAGGTAAGAGAAAAATCCAGATATACCTAAAGTGATCATCTACCAGAGTTAGAAAGTACCCTTTTCCATCTTGAGTAGGCACTCTATATGGCCCTCAAACATCACCATGAAACTGTATGAAAGCAACTGGTAGAAATAGTAGTACTCAAATGAAATGGTAGCCTTGTTTGTTTAGCCAAAGGGCATACTATACAATGTTTATCAGAATTTGCACTGTCATTAGAACATCAATTGGCACATGGCCTAATCTTTTGCCACATGGCTACATTTATTCTATCATCCTTCTCCTTTATTTTACAGCAAGTGATGTTGAAATGTCCTTGCATGAACTGTCCACAGACTACAGTCTACTGTTAGAAGTGAGCACATATAATCCACTATCTTTCGTACCAATCCCCTTCACCTTTCCACTGAATAGATCTTGAATAATGCAGAAATCAGGAAAGAAACAGACTAAACATTTTAACTCTTTTGTTATCTTTGATATTGATAGTAAGTTGTACATGAACTTTGGTTATGCATGACATTAGTTATCATCTGTCCAGGGAAGATATAAGCAGTTCCTATGTGTTTAATAGTGGCTAGACTTTCGGTTGGTAGGAGCACTTTTCCATCTTTGAAATTATCACACGATTTAAAATCAGTCAAGGAATTCAAACTTCTAACCATATGATTAGAGGCTCCTGAGTTTACTATCCATTTACTGAACTTAGCAACCCCATCGGTGACATCAGTAACATTTGTAGCATCATTGTCTGTCGCGCTCCCCTTTTTCCTCGCGGAGATCGGGTTCAGGACATTTGGGTTGAGGCAACTCTTTCCTTTTGGGAAAGAGGTTTGCATTTTTGGAGAGTCGCCACCTAACGATTTTAACGGTGCGTTAGGGAACCTAGGGGTTCATTTACAACTACATTGCTAACCAGAGATAGGGTAAGGGCTTGAAATTATCCCAAGGGTAAGGTGTTAGGCACCCCTCAAGATCCACGAGTGTGGTTCCCGGCCAAATAGTTTTTGTGAATTTGTACAGTTTAACAAATAACAAGTAAAGGCTCAAGTAAGAGGGGATTTAAAGCATGCATGCGTTTGAAAAATGATTATAGAACGACTAAATTTTGAAAAGAGTTATAATCTAATATTTAAAGCATGGGATATCCTAGGTTTATAACAATATGGATCACATCAATTCAATACCCGGTATGACACTTCTCGAAAAGGGGCTACACGTGGTATTAGCGCATCGGTCATCATATATATATTCTACCCATTCCCACCGCGTGAAGGTGTTTAAAGCGCGTGTTGGTCACGAGCTCTATTGCGTGCTATTACCCGTCTCTTCCTATCAGTCCCGGAAGAGGTTAGGACTACTATCCTAAAAAGGTAGGTACTAGGCAGACCCTCAGGTTTAAAGGGATAAAATTCTAAGGCGATAAGAAAAGAACATGTAGGACTGCAGTTAGTGGGAAACACATAGGAGCATATAAGAGGCTCAAATTTACCTCCGCAAATAATGCATATAATTAGCACGACTCAAACACATATAAGGGCAGTATTGTTAATTAAGATCCTAAGACATGGTGTCTAGGTGAATTCAGAGGATAAACAGACATGTAGTTTTGTTATTACTTGAAATCCCTAATCAGTTTCCCTACTGATTGAAAGAACCTGTTAGCATTAAGCAACACACACAAGAGAAAGACAAACTTCCAGTTTTAGAAATTTAATCCCCTAAGGCTTGCCTAGGCGGGGGACAATGTATCAAAATTATTAGAAATATTATTGCAGATTGTTACCTAAACATGTTGTTCTAGGTTGTTCAGAACACACACGTATTACCAGTTGTTTTAGAGAGAACTGAGTGAGGTTGTTTATACCTTTTATATGCATCAGTAATTAGACTAAGTGTAGTTGAGTGATTAGGACCCTATAACATGATATCTAATGCATAGGTAAGGCAGGATGATTTATATGCAGAATTCCTAAAGAACAGGTTATCTAAATACACAACAGTCCAATATTAATCATGGTTTCAGAATATGCAAGCGTGACAGTTTACTTAGTGTTATCCTAGAGACAGGATTTCTGAGTGTTTATGAGGCATGATTATGGCATTATGAGACATAATTGCATGAAGGAAAATGTATTAATATTTGTATCCTAGAATAGGATTTCTAGGTGATATAACAGTAATGTCAAAGATGCTGGAAACAGTATGCATGAGACCTAGGGACATGGTATCTAATGCATGATTTTGTACACATTGGCCTTAAACATGAGTTCTATTGCGCAAAAATAGGAAATGTAAACCTAAGCATGGTTTCTACCCTTTATAACATGCAAGTTATCCCTTTCCCTCTTTCACTATCCATCCCCAGAGTTGTTTACAAATTATTACAGGCCAAGGATTATAAATTACATAACCAAAAATAGAAAATAAGAAGTTATTCTATAGGGAGCCTTCAATTAGGCCCAAATCCTCCAAACCTCATTGCCATATGGTATTTCACAGCCTTTCATAATCCGGGTGTGTCAAAGTTCCCTAAGGACCTCAAGGGCTCCCGAGCAATGCTCACACCCAGACATAGTAACCAAGAATTGAACATGTGCAGTGTGGAAGTACCAACCTCAATGTGTCAGAGTTCAAAGGGAGCTCAGGGGTCCCAAAGCAGTGCTCACACTCAGGGGGGCAGAACTTAAGAGTCTAGGAATAAAGTGAAGTGCAGGAGATAGGTTTGAAAAAGGTTTTGACAAAAAACAGTACTGGATTGATTCAGTAAGTAAAGAAGTTTTCTGAAAAAGGTTTTGATCAGTAATGAAACAACTTGAATATAATGTAAACATCTTTGGAAAGCAGCAAACAACTCGAACAGGTCCAGCACATTCAAACATAGATTTCACTCAGGGATAGTGGGAATTGGGGATACATAGAAACAGATTAGGATACATATTAGCATTTAGAGAAGTTTTAGAGTGTCACAGACTAGTATTGAGTCTGGACAGTCACAAACACAGTTGGTCACCAAGAATTCATGCCAAGATCTAAACATAATCAGATTCGAGGGAGTACTGGGAGAGGGTAGTACATAATTACGCATAGGTTTAGGAAACAACATGTGTTCAAGATTACATGGAGACTAGGTAATATACAATGCAATTGTAGTACACTAGGGATCACAGAAGACATAAGTAGGATGACATTGAAACACACAAGAGGGAGTACACATGTTGAGGCTAAATGGGAGGGGTACTAAGAACTAAACAACAGAGTATACCAAATTAGTTGCAAGTAGGACAACAAAGCCATAAGTAAAAGAAGATCAGAAACCAGATGAATCGTAGTACCCAGAGAAACATATTGATTTGGAGACTTTAAATATAAATTGGAAACATTCCAGTTGAAGACAGCAAATACAAAGTAAGAAGTAAGCAAGTAGAATAACTAGTCTTGGCTTCCAGCCGACTAGTAACAGCAAGCAATCAAGAGAGGAGCAATAGAATGTGTGTGTGAGTAAAAGAGAGTGGAACAAGGTATATGTTCGTGTCCTTTAATGAGAGAAGACCATGCATATATATAGTTTTGAAGACAAGTAGCAAATAATGTGGGAACCAAAATTAACCAGTAATTAAGGGACTGAGTATCAATCAGTACACAATCAGTATAGGTGTCCCTTAATTGAAGGGGTTAAGTTCAAACGGTTAGTAGGCAAATAGCAAATAAGGAAAGTTCCCATATGTGACACGCATATAACATATAAGGAAACAATTTCAACCCAGTACAAGCATACAATAGAAGCTAGGTTCACCAGATTCTAATTAAGAGAATAGGAATCAACTAACAACAAATTAATCACGTAACAAGGTAAGAAATAAACTAAGGTCGGAAATTAGTGAAAGTATCCCATAGGAAATCAGCAAGGTTTTCAAATCACAAGGAATCAGGGATTCAAATAATAGAGAATAATACTGATTACTATAAACTTCTATGCATGAACGAATGGACATAATATAAGCAAAGGAATAAGTCAGGGACCCTAGTAGTAAAGACATATGAAATTAGGGATTCACATGAATTTATAGGGTAAACAGTAATGTAAGCAAAGAAAAATCAGAGACATAGATGAACAACATAGGGTAAAACATCATAAAGTTCATGAAACGCAAACACATATGCAAACATTATCACAGACAAAGTCGGGGACTTAGGGTTTAGGTCTAAAATTAGGGATTTCAACGCAACAATCCAGATAAGATAGAAAAACTTAAATAAATCGTTAAAACACAGTAGAGACCCTAGGATCATACTGAGAAGTCATAAAAAATCGTTTGAAAGGGGTCATGAAACCCTAGTTTAAAAACGGTGAGCCGTTTTAGAGAAAATCAGAGAATCTTTGAGGAAAACAACGAAATAGCTCAAAACATACACGGATCTATCATAGATCTAAAGAATTGGAGAGTTTTAAGAGTTAGGGTTTCAAAGAGAACCCAGAAAGATAAGAAAACCTCAAAACGTTACTAGTTTAAACCCCAAAAGTCATAGATCTTACTCGAACGACTGGAGGTGGCCTGAGAATGGTGAGCACAGGCCTAGGGGGTAGGAGAGTGAACCCTGGTCTCTTGAAGACCTTAGGGATAGCAACACCGGTCGTAAAGGAACCATAGGAGGCGGGAGGGTAGTGATGATTCCATAGTCTCCGGTGGAGAGGTAGTCGGAGAAGACGAAGGGCCTCATCGGAGGCGGAGAGGAGACTGGAAGTCTCTAGAGAGTTAGAGAGATAGAGAGAGAGAGACAGAGAAAGAGTAGAGAGATGAGAGACCGAGTGAATGAGGGGTCGGGGGGTAGTCACCTAGGTTTAATTACAGTAACACTAATCTGGGCAGTTGATTTAAATTGATCAACGACTCAGATTGGTCGTGGGGTTGGACCGGGTATGAATTTGATTTGGGTCGGGGCTAATTGGGGCGGATTTAATCAGATGGGTTGGGGTATTGGGTCTAATTTAGGCTATAATTTAAAAATAAAAGTGGTCAATTGTTAAATACCCATTAAAATTAGATAAAATAATTAATAAAATAGATAATGATTATATAAAATAAAATTTAAATTAGGGTAATTAGCTAATATTAAAAATATAAAATGCCAAATTATTGATTTAAATGGTATAAAATATTTAATTGGACCATAATTGTAAAATCACTATAATTAGAGCTAAATAATATTAAATTGGCTAATTTACGAAATAATTAAATCCCAATAGGATTAAAATACTATATTGAGCTGAGAAAAATTTGAAAATTATCTGTAATACAATTTATGTATAATTATTGAGATAAAATACTGAATAAATTGGAAATAAATTAATAAAATATGTAAAATTATGGGGAAAATGCCAATTATTATAAAAAAGTGATTTTGAAGGCATATATGCAAATTTTAAAATGATTTGAGAAAAAATTGGGTATCAACATTGTACATACATGCTTCCATAGTTGCTTCATTGCTTTCACTTCCCTTTCCTAGGAGCTGCAAAATCTGTGAGTATTGTTCTGGTGTGAAGTGAGGCAGTCCCACTGAGTTACTCTGATTTTGACTATAAGATGCCTCTCTAGTAGTTGAGGTGCTTCCTGCAAAGTTAGTTGTGGTACCTCCAAAGTTTCCTCCTGTTGCCCCAAGGTTGGAAGCTTTAACTGTGCTCCCAGTATGCACACCTTAACTATCTTTTGCGAAGTTCCCAACAGGATTGTACTTCTTCTTTGACTTGAAGTCTGGTGGATAACCATTTAGCTTGTCGCAAGTCTCTCTGGCGTGACCTTTGAAATTACAATAGTCACGGTACAAAGTGTTCTTTCTTGTCCTAAAGTTGTTCATTGAGTTAACACCTCTTTTACTGGTGAGCAATGCTCTGTTTCCAGGGTTGTAAGCTCCACGGTTGCCACTACTAAACAAAGTTATATTCTCTTAATTGTCAACAGTATGTGTAGATGTTGTTAATGATCGTCTACTCTCCTAAGAGATAATCATAACATAGGCTTTGTTTATGGTAAGAGTAGGGGACATCATCATAATATGATTACTGGACTAAGCATATGACTCGTTTAGTCCCATAATAAACTGCAAAAGTCTATGAGATTCAAAGTGTTAAGCATATTTTTTTGACTCCTCTCAACCCCACCCAGGACAAGGCATTAAGGCATCAAATTCTGCCCAAAGCTCCTTCAACTTTGAGAAATAGCTGGACACAGAGGAGATTCCTAGACAAACGTTATCTGTCTATGTAGAAATAGAACTTTAGAACTATTTACCTTGTCAAAACTCTCCTTAAGGTCTGTCCAAACTTTAAGAGCACACGTAATATTAATCATTCCACTTTGGAGTTCACTACTAACAGAATTCATTATCCATGAGGGTACTATTGATTGAATTTCTCCCTTAAGTCATGCAGTGATGGATCAAATTTTGACTTAGGATATCTACCATCAACAAATCCTAATTTACTTTTCTCGAGTAAACTTATTCGCATAGAGCTGCTCCATAAAGCATAGTTTTCAGGACTGGTGAGTTTGATCGAGAATAAAGAGTTACCTGGAGTGTCACAAGGTTGCAGAAATAGTGGATGATGTTGATCCACTATTTGAATTAGTGTGGTGACGCGATCAGCTGCTGGTTCAGAGCTGGTTTTCAATCCAATGCTTGAATTCAAGCCAGAGCTACTGTCTTCTACCGCCATTGATATATATAAGAGAGAAAATCAGAATCGATAAATTCAATCGCTCAACCCTAGAATTGAGGAATTGAGAAATCGAGAGCAACTGAACACCAAACTTGTCAAAAACACTTGAATTCAGAGTGAAGAATAATAACAAAGCTCAGATCTACATCTCAAGCTCGGATACCATGATCAACTCATTAGTCGAAGGAAGAAAATGATGGGAAATAGAGAGAAAAATGAGCAGAAGAAAACGAGATGATTTTCACTAAATTGATCTAAGTACAAATACAAGGTATAACTCATATATATAACTACCATCAACTGCTACTGCATCTTTAATTTAACAGTTGTGTACATCTGTCACTACTAACTAACTAACTAACTGACTGCTAACTTCCTAACTAACGACTTTCACTCTTCAATAACATATTTATATATATATATATATATATATATATATATATATATATATATATATATATATAAGAGAGAGAGAGAGAGAGAGAGAGAGAGAGGGAGATTATTTTCGGCTATTGTTTTGAGAGCACTTGTACATTGTCATTTTCCCTTAAAGTAAGTAGGTTTCAGTTATGCCAATTTTAAATAAATTACGACTTCAGTGCCTAATTTTTGTGAAATATATGTTGAGTAAGTATTCTGTAATATTAACATAAGGTGTTTATTTCAACACAATATACTGAATATAACAAATGGAACTTATAAATTGCAGTTTTATTCCAATGAAGTGCGTCTACTTATTAATTTTTATTTAACTAAAGATTATAAACGCAATATAATAAATTTTGGGCCTAACTCAATTGATTTAGTGAGGATTGTCAAGACAACATCTCATTTTCTAGACCAATGCATGACGAAATGCTCGTTGACCAAATCCAAAGCTTATACTTCGGCATAATAATAAAGAGTAATATTTGTTTTAAGAAATCTCTTTCAACGCTAAACACAATGTAGTTTTCAAAAGGTCACTTTGACTAACTCAACACAGTACTTAAATAAGTTTTTTTCATTTTTAGCCGGCGAAAGAAACTATTTAAATTCGGTAGCCGAAAAATAATTTTTTTATATAAAATATTATATACATACATACTTTTTTGATTATTATCTGAGGTTCATTCTCAGATATCCCATTAAGGCAAAAGCTTAAAAGTTACTTGAAATTCATCAAAAGTTGAAACAAAATAATCGAATAACTGCAAGTTCAAGGTGATAATGCTAATAGAACAATTGCACAAAATGGGGAGCACAACGAAAACTGCAACTGAAAACAGGAAAACCAAGAGGAAAGGCATGGGCGACGTTGTTTAAAGAGAAAAAAATGGCAGCAAGAGATATGGATCTGGCATTTATACCTCCAACGATTGTTGAGGGTGAGATGATTGTAGAACTGGAGCATGAGGATATGGATAGTGAGATTGATAAATGGAAATATGCGGTAATAACTTATGTTATTGGGGGATCACCTACAATTGGAGCTATGGAGATGTTTGTAGCAGCACAAGGGGATTTCTCATCTAAGCCAAAGGTATTCTATCATAATGCTGGATATTTCGTTATCAATTTCTCGTTTGGAGGAAAGGAATCTAGTGATGTACTCAGGACCTCATATGTTGAAAAATAGACCAGTAATAATCAAAGTATGAACTATGAATTTTTATTTTGATGCTGAAGATTTGAAAACAATTTCAATTTGGGTCAAGTTGCCAAACTTGCCATTGATTTGCTGGAGTGCAAATGCTTTAAGCGATTGGGAGTGGACTGGGACAACCTATATATCCTGATTCATGTACAACAAATGCAAGTAAAATTTCATACGCACGAATCCTTATTGAGATTGATGTTACTAAGGAGCTGCCAAATGTAATCAAAATAAGAGACCCAAAAGGAAAAGTGATTGAACAGAAAGTATGGTATGATTGAAAGCCCACATATTGTACAAAGTGTATGCAGATTGGGCATAATTTACAAAAACAACAAGTTCAAGTTGAAGTGGTGGAGAAGAAGATAGGACAACAACAACAATTCAAAGGCAAAATGCAGAGGACAGAATGGAAACCAATTAATGGAGATAGTAAAATACAGAGTGAAGTCCAAAAGGAAATTCTAGGGAAGAATACAAAGCAACATAGTACAGAGAATCAAATGATGGGAGGGGGAGAAGCATGTCATCAAGTCAAGAATAAATCAACAGCAAAAGGGCAGAAAGTGCCAAATTCTGGACAGCATATCACAGTTCTTAATTATTTCAACACTCTAGTTGATGGAGGACAAGAACAAAGAATCAAGGAAGAAGAATGTAGTTCAAGTGGAGGAGGTGAGGCAGAGGTGATATCACTGAATCTATCCAAACAATCAATATGATAGTAGCATGGAATATAAGAGGACTAAATAAGGTGTTTAAGCACAAGGAGCTTAAGGTGTTTTTGAAGGAGACTAAGGTGAAAATGATAGCAATTAGTGAGGGTTTGTGAATCAAAAGTTGATCAAATTATAAAAAAAGTTATGTCGGGGTGGAATTGGTGTCACAATATCACAAACTCATGTAAGGGCAGAATATGGGTAATCTGGAATCCGAATTTTATTAGTTTTACAGTCATAGAGAGATCTGCTCAGATTATTCAAGGGCATGTCAAAATGGTACACAGTAATAAGGAGTTACAATTCACTGTAGTGTATGAATTACATACAGTGCAGGATAGGAAAACGTTGTGGAGTACTCTCAGGGACATAGAGAAACAAATTAGAAGAGCTTGGTTGATAATGGGGGATTTCAATGCAGTATTAGGGGTTGAAGATAGAATGAATGGCAGAGAAGTGCAAGATCATGAAACAAAAGACTTTAGAGAGCTGATGGAAGAATGCAGTCTAACAGAACTACCAACTGTTAGAAAATCATATACATGGACAAATAACCATATTTTCAGTAGAATAGATAGGGCAATCGTGAATGATCAATGAATAATCAATATGCCTACTTTACAAGTCCATGTAATGGAGTCTCTATTCTATGATCACTCTCCATAGGTATTGAGGTTGAAGACTAATGTGATAGTAAAAAGAGGCCTTTCAAGTTTTATAATTGCATGGTGGATCATCCTGAGTTTGAGAAGATAATAAAGGAAAATTGGTACATATATGAAGGAAATATGGCATCCATATGGCAGAGTTTGAAGAATGTTAAAGTAGCTTTGAAGAAACTGAATAGAAGTGAGTTTATGAATGTGGCAGGAAAGGTAAAATCTATAAGGGAGCAGCTGAAAGATATACAAAGGAAAATGAGACATACAAATATCCCAAGTAGTTTATTTGAAGAAGAAAAAAAAATCTGATGGTGCAACTGGAAAAATGGAGTATGATTGAAGAGTCAATACATAAACAAAAATCTCGAGTGCAGTGGCTGAAATTGGGTGATACTAATAATGCATATTTCTTTGCTACTATGAAGGGGAGGAAAATGTGAATCAGATAACAAAGCTCATGGATAACAAAGGAAATGTGTTGACAAAGCCACAGTGTATTGAAGGGAAAATAATTGGTTAACTTCTAGGGACTGCTAATCAGAATATTCCTGCAATTCATCCTGGGTGGATAAAAAATGGACAAATTCTTACAAGAGGTCAACAGTTGCAGCTTGTGAGGCCTTTTACTAAAGATGAGGTATTGCAAGCACTAAAAGGGATTGGTGATATGAAAGCACCTGGAGGAGATGGTTTCAATTCATTTTTTTTAGAAGTGTGGCATATTACTGGAAATGAGATAGCTGGAGCTGTTATGAAATTTTTTAGAACAAGAAAGATGTATAAGGCAATTAATACTACATCAGTTACTCTAATCCCAAATGTTAAGAATCCTACCTCTATCAGGGAATACATGCCAATTTTATGATGTACCATTTTATACAATATTATCTCTAAGATGTTAAAAAGCAGATTGACACAAGTGATGGATACTTTGGTAGATGATAGCCAAGCAGCTTTTGTACATGGCAGAGTATTGACATATAACATTCTACTTAGACATGAGTTATTAAAAGGATATGGTAGGAAAGGGACCTCACCCAGATGTATGCTAAAGATAGATATGCAAAAAGTGTATGATTCTCTTGAGTGGATTTTCCTGGAACAAGTGCTCACAGGTTTATGCTTTCCAAAATAATTTGTGGAGTGGATCATAGAGCGCATAAAGACAGTATCATATTCTATAACTATCAATGGGAGTTCTACTCTACCATTTGCAGCTAAGAGAGGAGTAAGACAAGGAGATCCATTATCTCCACTACTCTTTGTTTTAGCAATGGAATACCTAACAAGGATACTGAAAAATCTGAAAGAGCAGCCAAATTTTAACTATCATCCTAGGTGTGAAAAATTATAAATTATTCAACTCAATTTTGCAAATGATCTACTTTTGTTTTGTAGAGGAGATGTGGTATCTATGCATATGCTATATGAATGCTTTCAGAATTTTTCAAAAGCATCAGGCCTTATTGCAAATCAAAGTAAAAGTTGTGTATACTTTGGGGAAATAACAAAAGCTAGGAAGCAAGAGATTCTTCAAAAAATTGGATTCACAGCAGGTGAACTTCCAGTCAGATACTTGGGAGTGCCATTGAGTTCATAGAGATTATCAGTAAGTCAATGTCAGCCCTTATTGGATAAAATGCTGGGAAGAGTGAAGCAGTGGACTGTAAAATTCCTAAGTTATGCAGGAAGATTACAATTGATAAGAAGTGTTTTGATTGCCATTCAATCTTTCTGGTCGCAGATACCCTCTATCAAAGAAAATCATTCGAGCTGTGGAGTCTATATGCAGGAAGTTCTTGTGGACAGGTGATGCAAATGCAAGCAAAAAAGCTTTGATGGCGTGGGACAAATTGTGTAAACCAATGTCAAAAGGGGGCTAAATATCATTGAATTGAATGCATGGTACAAATCTGCTCTGTTGAAACACCTATCGAATATATGTAAAAAGGATGATAAATTGTGGATACAATGGGTCCATGTCTACTATACTAAGGGGAGGAAACTTTGGACAGTGGAAGCAAAGCAAGCATCGTGGATAATGAAGAAGATTTTACACGCAACAAAGTATATACATGAGGCAGGATTAGAGACAGAGAAGATTTTGATGGCAGAAACATACTCGATTAGAAGCATGTATAATCAACTACGAGGAGAATTTTCAAATGAAAGATGAAAAAGACTGATATGTAATAACAAAGGTTGTCCAAAATGGATTTTCTTTATGTACTTAGCACTTCAGGAGAGACTGAATACCAAAGATAGGTTAAGTAAATGGGGGATACAAGTTGATCAAACTTGTCCTTTGTGTGAGCAAGAGATCGAGAGTCATCAACACCTCTTATTTTCTTGTAAATACTCAACAAAAATATGGGGGTAAGCTATTAGCATGGCAGGAGATCACAAGACAATTATATAGCTGGGAAGATGAAGTTGAATGGGCCACAAGACATGTAACTGGAAAGGGAGCAAAAGCAGAGTTATATAGATTGAGAATAGCTGGAGCAGTGTATGGATTGAAAGAAACTACAGAATATTTCAGCAGAAGAAGAGGAGCAGTGGAGACATCACAAGGCAGATAATACGAGAAGTACATTGTCGAGGAAGTACACAAAGTAGGTTGAAGAAAGAGCTGCAACATCGACATTTCTATCCATAGCTTAAATGATGATATAAGTAGGTGTTTGGAAGTCTGTTGTACTAAGTTTGGGACATTATGTCCAAGCTTAGGAGTTTTGTTCTGTTTATACATGTAAATATTGTAAGTGGTAATAAAAAGTTTTTAATTACCAAAAAAATAATAATCGAATAACTAGGAGTACTTTTTTGGGAAATCTACACAGTATCTTAGTATAAACGCTTCCCAAAACAATAGCTGAGAATATATATTTTTTAGATCAATATAATATATATATATATATATATATATATATTATAATCAGTGTATATTTTAGGTATATTTAGCTAGTAGTTGTAATATGTTTCAAGATATGTTAAAAGCGGGGTGTTTTCATATATATACCCACTTTTAAGATCACCATTAAAGTTATACCCGCGTTACACAAAATTTTGCAAAATGTTCTCGGATTTTAAGTAGGCGTTTGGACATAAGAATTGTAAAATTTCAAAAAATGGTGAAATTGTTTTTCAAGTGAAAATGGTATTTGAAATTTGGAGTTGTGTTTGGACATAAATTTCAGTTTGGGTTGTTTTTTAAAGTTTTGTGAGTGAATTTTGAAAAATAGTTTTTTGGAGTTTTTCAAATTTTTGAAATTTTTTAAAAATGCATCTTCAATTGAAAATTGAAAGTTTTATGAACAGAAGATAATTCGAAAAAAGTAAAAAAATTGTGGAGAAAAGATTAAAAAAATCTATGTCCAAACGGGCTCTAAGTAGTTCAATCTCTTCTTAAGTTCCAAATCATAAACTTATTTTTCAAATTTCAGCAATTCAACACCTAAATCTACTCCAAATGAGCTCAAATTTGAACTTTCAAATATCATGAATAACAAACTTCAATTATCAAATTATCAAAACAACAACACATTTAACAAATCTTTTTTACAACTAAGAAGAAGGAGAAGTAACTCTAAGCACAAAGAAAAAGAAGCAATCGCGAAGAAGAAGAAAAAAGTGTATGTATCGAAAGTTATCCAAAAATTCGGTATCAATAAAATGTTTTTAAGAAGTGATTACAAATTTGATGAATATCGCAAAACTGGACGCCACATGAAAATTTTACGTTAAAAGCTGGATCGTTTTCTAACTCCAGCCCACGCGGAGTTTCCAATTCCAGCCCAGGCCAATTTTTAACACTATAGATTATGGGTTTTAAAACAGTTGAAGTTGGTACATATTGCTTGTACAAGTTGGGCTGGATGTTCACTGTAGTCCAGTTAAAGGAACGTCAACATCTGAAGCCCAGTAGAAAAAGACAAAATAGGAGAAGAAAGATGTAACAAATAAAAAAGGATATTATTACTTTTCGCCCGCGCCCGAAACTATTTATATTTTATAATTAAAAAAGTGTATAACTTTTGCATACATTTTTCGTCAATTATTTTAGGAACGGCTATACATTGTCATTTTTCCAAAAGAAATGGGGCAACTGCATAGATAGTCCTTCTAAGAGATGTTGTTTTTAGGGATTAACCATTACTTATTTTTGTCCCGGAATTTTAACAAAAAATCTTAACTTCAGGACAATGCATGACATTTTTGAACTGAAAAACTGAAATCCAAGATTACGCTGATTAATTCTTAAATAGCAGCCATTTAGAGTGAATACCTAGTGTCATTTCTACAAAAGAAATCATACCAAACAGAAAAGAGAAAAAGAAAAAATGACCATCAAAATCTGTTCTTCCTATTACATTAGGTTCTCTCTTTTTGAATTCTTATTATTCTTCTGTCAGTTGGGAAGGCCTGCCAGAAAAGAAAAGGATTGAACTTAAATTAAGTATGGTTGCACGGTTTTCCAATCACGAGAAAAGGATAACTAAAATCTTTATCGAGCCCATTTAAGTTCTTTTTTCTTTTTTATTATTATTTCCATTTAATGCTTTGGAATTCCAAACTAAAAGCCTCAACTGTTATCAGTTTCAATGCATCGGATCTAACTTCTACGTGAAATAAGATTTGGGATAATGGTTAATGAGGCACTTTTCAGAAAATCTTAATCAATCTGCTACTTAACAAATAGCTATACGGTACAAATTTAAATTAATATATAGTGCACAACTTGTGACTTGAACCAAAATTTCAGGGTATCGAAAGTAGGGGTGTTCGAACCGTATCAAAAAATCGTATCACATCGAAAAATTAAACTAAATCGATTAAAAAATCCGACTAGCTAGATTTGGTTTGGTATAAAAGTACCCGAACCAAACCAACATATATATATTGAATTTTCTTCAAAAAATATTGAAATATTTGGGATACTCTCATGTGTTAATCTTTTAGCGTACAAAATTATTGTTAGACGACTAAGAAAATAACTATCATGTGTTACTAAAAAAATTCTCCCATTAGAATATTTTAATAGATCATATGTTTGTCTATTTTTTCAATATTTACTAAACATATATTCACTTATCAAAACCTTATCTATGACTTCAACATAGTAAGATTGAAATAATATTCATGTAACAAAAAAAATCGAAAATCCAACAAAACCAAACCAATCCAAACTGATATAGTTAGTTTGATTTGATTTTGATAAAAATCGAACCAATCCGTCCCCTGACTTCTTGGATAAAAGAAAGACACGGATTTTAGTTGGGAAATTTATACAAAATACCCATTTGGGCCAAACTAATTACCCACTCAAAACTTTTTACATAATATACCCATACGGTCTTAAATATTTACCCGATTTTCTAATGTCATTCCCCTTTTCTCATTAATTACTCATTGTCTCTTTGTATTTTCTCTCTCCAGTCTTTTCCTATTTTAACTTATCCTTTCCTTTCTCTTTCTCCCATTGATTACTTTCTCCCTTTCTCCCATTAATTACTTTATGTCTTTTGATTTTTTTCTTCTCATATTTTTCCTACATTGCACGCTATTAATCTCTTCAATGTATGTGCTTTTGTTTGAAGGCTTCAAGAGCTTCTTTGTATTTTTTTCCCTGCATTCATAGATCAAGATACCACCTATCCAAAATATCTCATTAGTGAGCTCCATGGATAAGTTAACTCTTCAATCACATACAGAGGTGGTCCCAAGATGGAATTTTAATGGGTTCCCCTTTTAAGGTTTTAACATTGAACTTATTATACTGCTAAAATTATGGGTTCAAATCTAAAACTTGTTAAGATTTTAATAAGTTTTTACATATAAATTTATACTCTGTGTCGGAAGTTATGGATTTAGTTGAACTCATATTCAAAACGCTACATCCGCTCCTAACCACATACGCAATTAACTAACTCTGAGGATTATTGTTACTAGGACTTCTTATATGATACACAATCTAATGACAAAGAAAAAATGAAATAAAATAATTTTTTTAAAAAAAGAACTAACAAAATGATGTATTGTAATAATGTGCAATACAACTGAAATTTGAATAAAAACATATTTACCCAACAATATACCGCTACGGTATCACATTATACTGTAAGAGTATACAATTATAATACAACAGTATACTATAATAGTATACATATATACCGAAATGATATACTATAATAATATGCAACTTTTCAGCAAAAATTTAAATTAAAACACAGCTGCCCAACAATATACTACTATAGTATCACAATATCCTGTAAGAGTATACTATAATAGAGTATATACTTATACTGCAATGGTATACTATAATAGTATACATATATACCGAAAAATTATATGGGTAGGGTCGTGTAATTATTTTGTATGGGTAGAATCAGGGTAATTATTTTGGTTTTTATGAGTAACCCTGTATATATCCCATTTTAGTTTCTAGTTTTGGAGATACAAGCGAGCCACTACAAATGTCGGATTCATAGTTTATTTTTTTCGCCGATATATATATATATATATATATATATATATATATATATATATATATATATATATATATATATATATATATATATATATATATATATATATATATATATATATATATATATATATATATATATATATATATATATATATATATATATATATATATATATATATATATATATATATATATATATATATACATCCTTCAATTATTTACTTTAAGAAGTTTAATGAACGACTATTTAGATTAATTCTTTTATAAAATTATGTGCTTATTTGGAGCTTCCCGCAGTTAAAGTTAAATAATTTGGTTGCAAGATTGACATGTATCCAGAGAAGAAGTCACGATCTGAAACTTATGGGTTCAGAATTCTAATTCTTTCAAGTTACTGAGTTCTAACCTAATAAATTGTGCATATTTAATAATTTCTTAAGACAAATATAGGATTTGGACTAAAGCTACTGGGTTCGACCGAACCCGTAGCCGAAAGGCTGGCTCTGCCCCTGCATGTATCTAATGCTAGTATAAAACTATAAGGGGTCGTTTGGTAGGGTGTATAAGAATAGTGCAGAATAAGGTGTATTAGTAATGCATGGGTCAGTAATGCAAGCATTAGTTATGAAGATATTATTTCTTATCTACTGTTTGGTGCGATGTATTAAAATTATAATGCATTGCATAATTTTTAAGAAAATTAGATGTTTACAAAAATGCCCTCCATATTCTCTAGCTTTTAGGGACTTTAGGACAATTTTGTCTTTAGCCATGCTAATGCACGCATTAATAGACTTGGTATTACTAATGCCATGGTTGTCTATGCATTACTTATGCGTAGGATAATGCCAAGTATGATGTATAACTAATGCAAGTATTAGTTATACACGATTAAAAAAATGTACCAAACAAAATATTAATAATGCATAGATATAATGCGTGCATTAGTTTTTCTAATGCCTCCTACCAAACGACCCTAAACTCACCTGAATTACTCATCGACGTCTTGGTAAGGGCTTCATCCGATAGTCAACTAATTCATTTTTCACTTTATATCATACGCTTCAATGATTTTTTACTTTACAAGCCCACATAGAGTATATGATTGTATACAGTTAAAATCGAGTATGTCCGATTTTGTGGTCTCGAGGGCTGCCTCGAGATTAAGCTCATAATGAAGCAAGCTCGAGCTCGAAGACACAAAGACCGAAGGATCGAGATCGGGCATGACCAACATCGAGCAACGGAACAACGAGATATCAATGATCGACCATAGATCTCGGCGGGAATCTCGGGGGTGACGGAACCGCCAACGGTTATTGACATCAATTATGGATTTTATTTCCGAACTAGAGTTGTAACTTATTTAGGATTCCTCTATTATATAAAGAGGAACCCTGTTCATTTGTAAGCATATACATTCACTGAAAAATAATAATAATACGCCACTCTTTACTTGCTTACGTTCTTACTACTATTCTTATTGTTCTTAACATCTGATCTCGAGCTTGTTCCTAGTCAAGGTCGATATATCGTTGCAATACTGTTTTAATTTATTTTTACCGTTCAATTCATTTAGTTAGTTCGTCATTTATCAATTGGTATTAAATTAGATCACGTATCCATAAAACCACAATACAAATTTAATTGTTACTCGTATTTTGAGGTAAACAGTTTGGCGCCCACAGTGGGGCCAAGGATAATAGTGATTGTTCCGTGCTAATTCTGGTAAAACACACTATTTTACGCCTGTTCTTGTCAAGAATTCTTGTTTTCAGGTTGACTCATATCAAACTCACGAAACACATCTACACACGTCGACAATGGCCTCGGACTCCACGGAGAAAACGAGAATGTTATTGCTCCAGGAATCGAGGTGCCACATGCTGACCTCGAAGGAGCACCGCCCGTCAACCCGGTTGATGTCACTTCGCATGTTCCTTTGAATGTGGATTTAGGCACAGACCCCGAAGGAAACGTACGCAGAGAGGGTCGAACTGATGGTCGAGGTACACAGGGCAGAGGAGACGAAAGAGTCAGTCTCCAAGTGATATTCGAAATGCTTCAAGCTCAAGAAAACGCCATTGCTCAGTTGCAGAATCAACACAGAGCACCAAGTAGGGTCGAACAAGAGGCTACTCGTCGTGCCGAGTCGGTGCCTGAAAGATCGGGTGATAATACCTCGACAATCGATCCTGCTATAATGAGGATGCTCGAGGATCTCACTAAGAGAATAGAATCGGGAGAGAAGAAAATTGAGGCCAACGATAAGAAGGTGGAAACCTACGATTCTCGAGTTAACCATATACCGTGGGCACCACCCATCTTAAAAGGAATGGATTCAAGAAGTTTGTGCAAAAAACATTCCCTCCGAGTGTGGCTCCGAAGCCCATCCCAAAGAAGTTTCGTATGCCAAATATACCTAAGTACAACATGACCTCTGACCCCAATGAGCACGTTACTTCTTAAACGTGCGCCATAAAAGGTAATGATTTGGAGGATGACAAAATTGAGTCTGTATTGCTGATGAAGTTCGGAGAAAACCCTGTCGAAGGGAGTTATGATTTGGTATCACAACTTGCCACCAAATTCTATCGATTCATTCGCCATGTTGGCGGATTCATTCGTGAAGGCACACGCTGGGGACATAAAGCTTGCAACAAGAAAATCAGACCACTTCAAAGTGAAACAGATGGATAACGAGATGCTAAGGGAGTTCGTATCTCGATTCCAAATGGAACACATAGAGTTACCACCAGTCACTGATGACTGGGCTGTTCAGGCTTTCACCCAAGGATTGAATGAACGGAGTTCAATAACATCATGCCAGTTGAAAAAGAATTTGATTGAGTACCCAACTGTGACTTGGGAAGATGTTCACAATCGATATCAATCGAAGATCAGGGTCGAGGACGACCAATTAGGAGCCTCTTCAAGATCAGTGCATCCAAACCGATAGACAAGTAAAAACCAAAGGGATGTTGACAGAGAATCAAGGCCGAATAAAGATCAGTACCGACCATATATTGCAGATCGGAGGAATAACAGTCCGGGAAGCAACTCCGCCCGGAACGATCGAAGGAGTGACCGAGGGCAAAATTCTTGGGGACGTATGAGTACAACTGGATTCGAAAAATATGCAAATCCCACAGAATCACTATAATTATCGGAGTGCAATTTCAACGTCGATGCATCTGGGATTGTATCGGCTATCGGAAGAATAAAAAATACTAGGTGGCTGCAACGACTCGGCGGGTCGTTTCGTAGAATTTGCACTGTATTTCTGTTTCTGTTTGGTCATACATTGTTTATATTGTTTATGATGTGTTGGAATCGGTTCGAGTTCGCAGTGGTTGTGGTGAGAATTGAGACACTTAATCTCTTAAGGTAGCCTTATAGTTGGAAAAGTCAACTAGGAGTTGACTTACTGGTAAATGACCCCGTAATACGAATTTTATGGATCGGGTAGCTTCGTTAGGTGATTTGGGACTTAGGAGTGTGTTCAGAATGTATTTTCGATGTCCGGAGTAGAATTAGGCTTGAATTGGTGAAAGTTAGTTTTTGGCGATTTCCAGTCGGTAGTGGAAAATAGGCTATCGGGGTCGGATTGGATTTCCAAAAGTTGGAGCAGGTTCGTAATGTCATTTTGGATGTGTGCGCAAAATTTTAGGTCAATCGGAGGTGTTTTGGATGGTTTCGGCATCATTGGTGGAATTTAGAAAATTCAAAGTTCATAGGCTTGAATTTGATGTGATTTTGGTGTTTTTGCGTTGTTTTTGGTATTTCGAAGGCTCGACTAAGTTTGAATGAGGTTACGGGATGTGTTCGTATGTTTGGTTGGGGTCCCGAGGGCCTCAGGATGGTTTCGAGTGATCAATGGGGAGTTTGGAAGGCATTTTCTGCTGCTGAAGTTGTTGTTGCTGTCATTTCCGCACCTGCGTATTTTGGACCGCAAGTGCGAGCCGCAGAAGCGGTAAGGGAGGTCGTAAGTGCGGTTTGAGGCCCTTGGGGGGAGAACTGCAGAAGCGGTTGATTGGACGCATCTGCGGGACCGCATGTGCGATATTTGGCCATTAAATGAAAAACCACAGGTGCGGTCTATTTAGCGCATGTGCGGTCCGCATGTGCGAGAATTAGGACTGCAGGTGCGAAAATCCTGGGCAGAAGGTATATAAGTTGGACTTAGCAAATTTTGGTCTTCTTTTCACCGTTCTCATTCGGGTTTGAAGCTTTTGGAGGGTTTTGAAAGAGGGAAATCGATAGTTCTTCATTGAGGTAAGGTTTTTGGACTCTAAACTCGTTTATATGTGATTAAAGGTCTAATTAGTGGTGAAAATTTGGGGGAAATCAGTGCAAAAATGAGAAATTAGGGCTTGAGATTAAGAGACCTTCTAATGGGGATTTGAGGGGTCATTTGGACTCCGATTCCAGTGTTCTTGATATGTATAGACTCGTGAGTGGATGAGGATCATTATGGTGTAAATTTTATCGAGTTCCAAGATGTGGGCCCAGGGGTCGGGTTTGGCCAATTTTGGGAATTGTGCCTAATGTTGATATTTTTCGATTGGGTTTCATCTCCCTAGCATATTTTGATGTGATACATATGATTTTGATAGATTCGGAGCATTCGGGAGCCGATTCGAGGGGAAAGAGTATTGTGAAGTAGCTTGTCGGGATAGTTTGAGGTAAGTAATGACTTTAAATCTTGTCCCGAGGGTATGAAACCCGGGACTTAGCATCTTTTCACTATTTTTGAGTGACGTACACACTGGATGATGAGTGAGTGGCGGACACTAAATGGGGAATTTGAACCTAGTTCTTACCGAGGAAACTATTGAGTTGCGAAACTGCTTTTAAATCATATGATAAATAGTATTTCTATGTTTTTGATATACTTGGGTTGTAATCCATGTTTGAGGCCTCGTGCCGATCTGATTAAACCCCTTGGGGGCTGTTTTTATGATATTCCTCACTGTGGTAACTATGATTTACACTCAACCATTTTGTTAAACTATTTTCAATGTTCAGACTTGTTGATATTATTTCATGATATAAAATACTGTTTTGGGTCGAGAACCTCGTTTATTTATGGCCCGAGTGGCATTTTGAGAGTTTCTGACTGAGTGAGGCTGAGAGCCAATATTGTGAGGATATATGATGGATCGGGCTGCACGCCGCAACATGTTACACTGTTATGATATGTGAGGGGTCGAGTGCCAGAGTGATTGATTCCATGATTGGCTTGTTATAACGCTTGGGCTATAGGAGCCCCTCCAGAGTCTGTACACCCCCAGTGAGCGCAGGTACCTACTGAGTGTGCGTGCCGAGTGATGAGTGATTGTGAGGTGCTGAGTGATTGATACTGAGTGATGGTGAGGTGTTGAGTGACTGATACTGAGTGTTGATTTGGCCCGAGGGACAGCTTATGATGATACTTTACCTGAGTATTTAATTATGATTCACTCATTTTTATACTGAGTTTCTTGGGAATTTTACTGAGAAATATTGGAAATCATACTTGTTCAAGGGATTTTACTGAAACTGGTTTTAAACATCTTGACTAAATGTATACACTGCTACCACTCAGTATTTACTATTTGTGAATTGATGTTTTGTTACTGTGTGTTTCCTTACCATCAGACTTGATTTATTTTCATTACTACTGAGTTGGCGTACTCATCATTACTCCCCGTGCCCCTGTGTACAGATTCAGGTGCTGGTACGGAGCGTTAGCCATCTTTGTCCGCGCAAAGTAAGAGTTGGGTTATCGAGGTAGCTGTCCATCGTCCACATCATCTCCATTTCCCTTTACTTATTTTGTACTTAGTATTTCGTTTTGAGACTTTATATTATGGTAGTATGAGTACTGGTATTACTCTTAGATGCTCATGACCTGTTGACTCCAGGTATGGGGAATGGTTATAGATGTTAGCTTGTTTGCTTTGTTAAAGATTTAGAAATTATATACTCTTATGAAGTGTTATTAATTATTTGGGAAATTTCGCTAAAGGAAATGTGTAATATTGTGATAGTTGGCTAGCCTAGTTCCACGATAGGCGCCATCACGGCCGGTTAAGATTTGGGGTCGTGACAGTGTCCCAGACCTATACAGACCGATCCTTCTCAAAGGAACCCAAATTTAATGTCTAAGTATCATGGCACACATGGCCATAGGACCAAAGACTGCAGGCAGCTGAGGAAGAAGGTATATCAACTATTCAACGAAGGCTATCTTTGAGAGTTCTTCAGTGATCGAGCTAAAAATCACTTAAGAGAAAGAGATGCCAATAGAAAGAACGAGCAAGAATAACCTCAACATGTTATCCACATAATCGTTGGAGGGGTCGACATACCACAAGGACCTATGTTCAAATGCACTAAGGTGTCTATCACCAGAGAGAATTGGACTCGAGACTATGTGCCTGAAGGCACTTTGTCATTCAATGACGAAGAAGCCAAAGGCATTTCTCATCCGCACAACAACGCTCTGGTAATTTTTATTTTATTAAATAAAATTCAAGTTAAACGTGTTCTAGTGGAGCTAGGTAGCTCAGCAAACATCATCAGATCATGGGTCGTAGTGCAGCTCGGCCTGCTGGACCAAATTGTACCTATATCTCGAGTCATAAACGGCTTCAACATGGCTAGTGAAACAACTAAAGGGGAGATAATCCTACCAGTAAACGTGGCCGGAACCATCCAAGATACAAATTCCATGTCATCGAAGGCGACATAAGATATAATGCACTGCTCGGAAGGCCTTGGATCCACAACATGAGGGCAGTACCATCGACCCTTCACCAAATGATGAAGTTCCCGACGACGGATGGTGTGAAAATGGTTTTGTATTGGTAAAAAAGAGCTTCACACATGTAATAATTGTGATGACTCAGCAAACTATGTGGAACAATGAACACATGACAACTGGACGAAACTTCATGAAGAAGTACGAGAAAAAGAGGCACGGAATAGCATACCCACAAGATAATCAGATACGAGAATCTTAACTTAATTAAGAAGATGAAGAGGCACGGGCAGGATGAATCCAGGCAGAATAAAGGGCAGATTCGGAGATCTTCAATTAATGAGCCAAACGTTACATAACCTTCACGCAACAATTACGGTTAATCATTGTAACGTTACATTAATGCCATTATTAGTCATTAATGCTCAATTACTGAAAATGGCAGATGTTATATTAAGAAATTCCCTATATAAGGGAGTAAATATAACTTGTAAGGACACATTCGAACTAGTATTGCAATATACTTACTTTTTGTGCATCTTACTACTTTCCAATTACAAATTTACTTACAATTATTATCTTATTCTTTGGTTATCAGAAACCCGTGTTCTTCTTAAAATAGTTTTGACAAAGAATCTAATTCTTTGATTAAACAAATTGGTTCCGTTACCGGAAATCTGATAATCTTTGTTTACTTTCAAACTACATTCTCTAAATTATGTTGAACGCCAATGACAATAATCAACAGAGAATTGGAACTCCAGTTCCATCACCTTCAGGAACCCCACAGGGCTCAAGGGAGCATTCCCCAGACAGATCCACGGCTCAAAACAATAATAACAACGCAAATGAACAAACAGGAGAACAAGATCAGGTGAAGCAAATGGTTGGTGAATACGTGACTCAAGATTTACAAGCTTTCATGAGAGGATTACCAGCTGCATCACCTGCTCCACCACCTAACAACACCGCAACTGTGGAAAACCCACAATCTGGGTTAGCAAATTCAGGAAGTGGAGGCCCTCTAAATGAGTCCCTTGAAGCGAGACCAGATATGTCTTATAACCCAGAATTACAATCTTTATTACTAACCTTACAGAAACAGGTGAAGGAACAAAATGATCGGATTGAGAAAATCCCTGGAGTACACCTGTCATTAAAGGCATTGACGTTGATGGATATTCTCAACAACCTTGGAAGCCGAGTGCAACACCCTTGCCTATCCCCAAGAAATTCATAATGCTTGATATTCCAAAGTATGACAGGACAACCGATCCTCGTGATCATGTAACTGCTTTTACCGCTGGAGTAAAAGGCAACGACCTGACTAAACAAGAAATTGAGTCAGTCCTAGTCAAGAAGATCGGAGAAACACTCACCAAAGGAGCATTAACATGGTATTCCCTTTTACCCAAAAATTCTATTGAATCTTTTGCTGAGCTTGTAGATTCTTTTATAAAAGCGTATTCCGGTGCGCAAAAAGTCAAAAAAAGAATGGAAGATATATTCAAAATAAAACAAGGAGACGTGGAGGTGCTTCGTGAATTTGTAGACAGGTTTCAACGAGAAAGAATGCTGCTACCAAGGGTACCTGACAATTGGGCAGCATTGGCATTTTCAAGCAATTTAAATGATAGGAGTTCTGAATCCAAGAGGAGTCTCAAGGAAAGCTTGAGGGAATTCCCAGCCACCATGTGGAACGACGTCTATAATAGGTATACCACTAAGCTTCAATCAAAAGCTAAAGATCGAACCAGTTCCAGACGCTCCGAGCTAGAAAAGAGAACAGGTAAAAACAGGTACAACCCGTATATAGGACCTTCTGGATGAGAAACTTGTCCCAGGTTTGAAAACGTCCGGTCAGAATACAGACCATCAAATAGAGATACAGGCTCATCCTCATCAAGATCCAGAAAGGATCGCGATGAACGAAACAGAGGTAGTACAAGAATTGGAGACCACAACTTCATTGTAAGTACTTCTGAACTAATCACAGTACTGAGGAATATGGGCGATAAAGTTCGATGGCCCAAAGAAATGAGGTCGAACCCAAATAGAAGGAATCCAAACTTCTCAAATAGAGGTAAATCCTGCTCAAATTAAAGCTATTGATGAGATACCTAATGTACTTACGAGAAAAAAGGAAGTTCAACGACTAATAGGAAGAATTGCAGCCTTAGGAAGATTTATATCCAGGTCTTCGGAGAACAGTTTTAAATCTTTTCAATTCTTAAAAAGCGGAATCAGTTCGAATGGATCGAGGAATGTCAACAAGCTCTCAAATCTCTGAAGGCCTATTTATCAAAACCCCGTTGCTATCTAAGCCAAAAGAAGGGGAAAGGTTGTATGTCTATCTTGCCGTTGCAGAAATTGCCGTAAGTGCAGTACTGGTAAGAGAAGACAAAGGTAAACAATCTCCAATTTATTATGTAAGCAAGTCTTTATTAGATGCTGAAATTAGGTACCCACATCTAGAAAAATTAGCCTTAGCTCTAATCATGACAGCTAGAAAATTAAGGCCATACTTTCAATGTCATCCAATCACTGTTGTGACCTCATACCAGTTGAGAAATATTTTGCATAAATAAGAACTATCAGGAAGATTAGCTAAATGGGAAATAGAATTAATCGAGCATGGCATAATATATCAGCCTAGGACTACAATAAAGTCTCAAATTTTAGCTGATTTCGTCGCTGATTTTAATACTAGCATAATCCCTGAAGTGGAAAAAGAGTTACAACTCTTTAATGGGGCTAATCCAGGAATATGGACCCTATTTACTTATGGCTCCTCTAATGTGAAAGGAGTTGGTTTGGGAATTGTTTTAATATCACCTACGGGTGAAAAGATACGACAAGCTATTAAATGTTATCCTATAACTAACAATGAAGCAGAGTACGAAGCTGTCATTGCAGGGCTTGAACTGGCACGAGAGCTCTCAATCGAGCAAATCGTGATCAATAATGACTCTTAACTAGTGGTGAACCAGATGCAAGGGACTTACACCGCTAGAGAGGCTCAGATGCAACAATACTTGGAAAAGGCACGAGACCTGGTAAGACAATTCCAGTCATGGAAAGTTATGCAAATACCCAGGGAGGAAAATGCAGAAGCGGTTGCATTAGCTAACCTCACAGCAGTTGCAGAAATGATAAATAAAGATAATGCAATTGTCATACACCTATTTCATTCAACAATCGATCAGGATAAAAATGAGGTAACATTTAACCATTTAACCTAGGTTTGGAGAAACGAAATTTTAAACTTTTTGCAGAATGGCATCGTACCCGAAGACAAGAAAGCAGCTCAAGCGCTTCACCGAAAAGCTGCACGGTACTGCCTCATTCGTGACACATTATACCACAAACTGTTTGGGGGTCCCTTAGATAAGTGCCTCGTACCCAATCAAACAGAGTTCGTTATGAAGGAGGTGCACGAAGGACACTCATGAGCAAGATCCTGAGTTAAAACCCTAATCAGAGCAGGGTATTATTGGCCTAAAATGGAAGAAGGGGTCGAGAGTTTCGTGGCTAAATGCGACAAATGTCAACGGTTTGCTAACAACATGCATCGACCAGCGGAGCTACTTCACCCAATAATGTCGCCATGGACATTCATGAAATGGGGTATGGACATAGTGGGACCCCTTCTTCCAGCTAAAGGAAAGGTACGGTTCTTACTCGTGTTAACTGATTATTTCACAAAGTGGGTGGAGGCAAAAGCTTTTAAACAGGTGCGAGAAAAAGAAGTGAAGAGATCCATATGGCGAAATATAATATGCCGCTTTGGAATACCGAAAGAAATCGCATGTGACAATGGCCCACAATTCATAGGCTCACAAATCACATAATTCTTTGAAAGCTGGCAAATCAAAAGAATAACTTCATCACCATATCATCCCATAGCTAATGGGCAAGCTGAGTCAACTAACAAAGTCATCGTTACCAACCTGAAGAAACAGTTGGAAAGAGCCAAGGGAAACTGTCCATACGAACTACCAGCGGTATTATGGGCTTACAGGACTACCACAAAAAACAGTTACGGGAGAGACTCCATTCGCGCTTGTTTACGAAGCAGAAGCTTTAATACTCGTGGAAATTGGCGAACCAAGCATAAGGTTCACAACAACAACGGAAGAAACAAACAGCGACGAGTTAAATTCAACCTGGATTTGCTCGAACAGAGAAGAGAAGCTGCACTAATATGTATGGCATCCCAAAAACAAATTATAGAGCGATACTACAATAACAAAGCTCACCTCAGATATTTCAAAATCGGGGACTTCATCCTCAAGAAAGTCTTCCAATCAACAAAGGAAGCTGGTGCTGGAAAACTAAATTCAAATTGGGAGGGACCTTACAAAGTCCGTGGCATCGCTAGAAAGGGCGTTTATGAGCTCGAGGCTATAGACGTTAGAATCCTACCAACCAGTTGGAATGTTGTTCATTTGAAGAAGTACTACTTCTAAGTAAAAGGAATACCCCTGGTCAGGTATCAATACGTTGGATTTTACTTTTGTACAGTTACAATTATACTAACTATTTTAGAGCTAAGCAAAAAGCTAACCCATCACCAGATGATGATATTAGACTTGCAAAGACACGAGGAAGTAACTGAATTCCCGGTCTAGGGTTACAACTTTCTGATGAACATTTTAAAGGGTTAAGAAGTCATCATCTAACAACTATATACATTCGAGTCCCGTATGTTTTTCCTTTTCATGAAAAGGACCACAAGGAAGGAATAGTTAAGTGCTCGAGATTTCATCCTTCAAAGCTCAAACACTGGGGGGACTATACTGTATGGAAGGCAAAAAAGAAGCAAAGAAGACTATCAAAAAGTAAAGCTCAAGCCTAAAGATCTATCTTCCCAACAAGTCAAGTACTATGAGCAGAATCAAAAAGAGCCAAAGACTCAAAATACAAAGCCTGATTCAAAAACCCGAGAAAACATATTCGTAAATGTAAAAGAATGTTTTAAAAACATATTCGTAAATATAAACGAATGTTCAGGTTAAAGGAAGAATATTAGTTACGGGTAGAAATGCACATCTTTGTACTTATTCAAAAACTGTTGTAACAGCAAACAATTACGGATGAAAGATCATTATCCTTGTACTTATTCAGAAAACTGTTGTGAATTAAAACAGTTACGGATGAAAAAGCATTACCTTGTATACATTAAAAACTGTTATAAATAAAAACAGTTATGGGTAAAAGTTCATACCCTTGTATATAAAACTGCTATAAACGAAAACAGTTATCCCCTTGTACTAATTCAAAAAACTGTTACAAAATAAAAACAGTTACGAGTGCAAGTTTATATCAAATATGTTAAAAGAAAATAGTTGCAAAATGAGTTATAGACGATACACAAACACATGTGAAATGTTATGAAAGTTCAAGACAAAAACTTTCTTCAAAACATTGTTAAAGAAAAATATGTGAAAATTCCTATCTCTCTTTGAGTTCACCAGAATACTCCTCCTTCTGAGGAGATTAGGAGCCTGAAGGCCTTATTGGACCAGAAGGAGGAGTATTCTGGTGAACTTGTTCTGGTGAGATATTAAACCATCAGTTATTTGGGTAGGGTACACGTCAGCACTATCGAGAGAGGACATTGAAGAAAGTTGTTCTTTTAAGGCCTGACTATCCCTAGAAAAAGAAAACTCTGAAGGTACTATCTCGTCAAGTGTCAACCCTCGGTTCACGCAAAGGTTCATTGTGTTCTTTACCTTTTGATGAAGATCTAGAAGCCCTAGACCTTGGGGAAGTTAAATAAATGGCAGACCTAGAAAAAGATGGGGGAGTAATTTGAGAACCCCTGGGAGGAGTAGAACCTAAAATCCTAAGACTACCGCTTCTCCTACTCCGTGTCGGAGCCAAAGGAGTCAGATCATCTACATTAATAACTCTTTTAGATTGCTGGTTTGCAGAAGACATATTTACAAAGGCAAAAAAATTTCAAACGAAGAATGAAGGTTAGAAGTTTTTCGTAAAAGTAAAGAAAGAAAAAGGGGTATTTATACTCGAAGGCAACCTTCAAAAAATGGAAAAAAAAGTTATGTGAAAGTCATAATTGAAGCTGTCACTTCGTGACTGACGCAACCGCAAAAATCCCTAAAAGGCGCTGAACAAAGGCGCTGAACAATTGCAAAACCAACCCGGAAATGCCACGTGGTACGGGCATTAAATGGAAGTGACAAGTGATGCCTGCGTTCAGAGATGGATGCAATGTTCGAGTGAAGCGGCGGAAAAATATTCCCTCCATAAATGAGTATCCATTTACCAAGTATTAATCAATAAAAAAATGGTAAGTGGGGGGACTATTTGTATTAGTAAAAAAGAGCTTCACACATGTAATAATTGTGATGACTCAGCAAACTATGTGGAACAATGAAAACATGACAATTGGACGAAACTTCATGAAGAAGTACGAGGCAAAGAGGCACGAAATAACATACCCACAAGATAATCAGATACGAGAATCTTAACTTAATTAAGAAGATGAAGAGGCACGAGCATGATGAATCCATGCAGAATAATGGGCAGATTCGGAGATCTTCAATTAATGAGCCAAACGTTACATAACCTTCACGCAACAGTTATGGTTAATCATTGTAACGTTACATTAATGCCATTATTAGTCATTAATGCTCAATTACTGAAAATGGAAGACGTTATTATATTGGTAAAAAATAGCTTTACACGTAGCCAGAATCTGCATGACTCAGCCAACTATGTGGACCAAAGAAAACAACACATGTGGAGGTAAAGATACACAGAGGCACGGGATAAAAGAGATACGGTTAGTATACTCTTTCATATAATAGCCACAAGAAAGAGACACGGTTGAAATTGAATCTAGACAAAGCAACGGGCAGGTACAAGATTAACTCAACATGCACGAAATTGATTTATCAACCACGAGTATATCAGCCACGGGAAACCTAATGAATAAGAAGAGACATGGTCATGACGAATCTGGACACAATAATGGGCAGATTCGAGGATCAACAGTTAATGTCATATACATTATGTGACTCCTAAAATAACAGTTACGATTCACCATTGTAACGCCTCATTAATGTAATAATTAGTCATTAATGAGCCATCATTACTGGAATCCAAACGTTGTACTAGGAGAATCTCCCTATAAAAGGGAAGAAAATGTAACAAACAAGACATCTGAATTCTCGAATACAAACTATTTTACTTCTCGCATATTGCTATCAATCTATTGTTCCTTTACTTATTATTTCATTCTCTTTTCGATTATCAGTAACCCGAGTTTATCCTAAAATAGCTTTGGTCAAAGGATCTTATTCTTTGGTTAAACAAATTGGTTCCGTTACCGGAAACCTGATAATCATCGTTTTCTCTACCAACTGATATCCTTAAAATCATGTCGAATTCCAACAACAACGACAACAATAACAACGTCAACAACAATGAGGATAACAACCAACAGAGAAATGGAACCCCAGTTCCAACTCCTCCTCGAGGAACTCCACGTGCTTCGAGAGAACCATCCCCTGAAAGAGCTAACAATCGTAACAATAACGAACAACCAGTGGAGCCAGATCAAATAAGGCAAATGATTGCCGAATACGTGGAGCAGGCTTTGCAGGAGTTTGCAAGAGGATTACCACAAGTACCTCCAGTACCACCTCTGAATAATACAATTGTAGTAGAGGATCTGCAAGCGGGGTTAACAAATTTAACCAGGGATGAAACTCTCAATACACCTCTTGAAACACGACCAGGTACGACTAATAATTCGGAATTACAAAATTTATTACTAACCATGCAGAAGCAAATGAAAGAACAGAACGATCGCATCGAGCAAATCCCTGGTGTTCCGCCTATTATCAAAGGAATCGATGTGAATAGGTATTCTCAACAACCTTGGAAGCCAAGTGCAGCTCCGTTACCTATACCCAAGAAGTTTAGAATGCCTGATGTTACCAAATATGATGGAATAACCGACCCACGTGATCACGTGACTGCTTTCACCACTGGAGTAAAAGGCAATGATTTAACAAAAGAGGAATTAGAATCAGTCCTTGTCAAGAAATTTGGAGAAACACTCACGAAAGGAGCCTTAACCTGGTATTCTCTTCTCCTTGAGAACTATATAGATTCTTTTGCTGAACTTGCAAATTCGTTTATAAAAGCACACTCTGGTGCACAAAAAGTTGAAAAACGAATGGAAGATATATTCAAGATAGAACAGGGAGACAAGGAATTGCTCCGTGAGTTTGTAGATAGATTCCAACGGGAAAGAATGCAACTACCGAGGGTGCCTGACAACTGGGCAGCTATGTCTATTCACAAGTAACTTGAACGAGAAAAGCTCAGAAGCCACGAAGCGACTCAAATAGAGTCTAAGAGAATTCCCAACCACGACATGGAATGATGTGTACAACAGGTACAGTACTAAACTCAGGATTGAAGAGGATATAATTGCACGATCAAAAGATGAAGAATACCCCAGCACCAGATGCCCATAATCAGAGAAAAGGTCAGGTAAAAACAGGTATGGTCCTTACTTAGGACCCTCGGGACGTGACCTACATCCCAGGTTCAAAAATACAAGACCTTCGGGAAGAGATACAAACTCATCCTCATCTAGATCCAAGAGAGATCGAGATGAACGATCCCGGGGTATTACCCGAATTGGAGACCAAAGCTTTAATGTAAGCAGCACTGAGCTCGTCTCAATACTGAGAAGTATGGGGGAAAAAGTTAAATGGACGAAAGAAATGCGTTCTAATCCTAACAAGAGGAACCTCGATCAGTGGTGTGAATCCACAATGATCACGACCATAGAACAACAAATTGCAGATTTTTACAAGGTGAAGTAGAACATCTATTAAAACAGGGCTATTTAACAGACTTGTTTAGTGATAAAGGTAAACAGGCATATACGAAGAATAGGCAGGAGCCACCAAAACCACCCTCCCCAAAACGGACTGTCAATGTCATACATGGAGGAAAAGAAGTAAACAAGATAGTTTTCCAGCTAACATCAAAAGACATGAGCACCCACGGAAAACGAGTTCGAGAAGAAACGAGGGAAGATCAAATATCTTTTGAGGATGCCGATTTTTGTGGATTAATATTTCCACACAATGACGCACTGGTAATATCCTTACTCATTCATGACACTAACATTAAAAGGGTGTTTATTGATCCAGGCAGTTCAGTCAATATTATTTTGATGAAAGTCATGGAAGAAATGCTAGTAGAAAACAAAATGATTCCAAAGGTTCGAGCCATATCTGGGTTCGACAATTCAACAGTGATAACTAAAGGTGAGATCGAACTCAATACTTACGCTGAAGGAGTCGTCAAAAATTTAAAGTTCCGAGTCATTAATACAGAAATGGCTTACAACATCATCCCGGGAAGACCATGGATTCATGACATGAAAGTGGTCCTATCTACTTTACATCAAGTGATAAAATTCCCTTCCAAATGGGGAATCAGGCAAATCAGGGGTGATCAGCAAACCTCGAGGAATATTAATTCAATAACTCTTAACAACAAAAAAGACGCGGAAGAAACAACGAATTGTCAAACATAGGCTCATCAACAAACAGGTATGGAACAAACTTCTGATCAACTACGTACCAAAGAAATAGTTATTCCAATAGGTACGGAAGAGGATAATGACGAAACAAATCCTGTAATCATCAAGAATGAGCCAGAACATGTGGACATAGACTCTAGACCAGATTTCATTTGTGAACCAGAAGAAGAAGAACATATCAAAACAACTGCTGAAGAACTCGAGGTTTTTCCCATCTCTGAACAAAAGCCCGAAAGGAAACTTTACATTGGCATAAAATTATTGGAAAGATTAACTCCAGAACAAAAAGGTATGTTAGTCAAATATTTAAAGGCTAATGAGGATTGTTTTGCATGGTCCCATTCGGATTGACAGGTATCCCACCAGAAGTGATGACTCACAAATTAAACGAAGATCCATCGTTCGTACCTGTTAAACAAAAGAAACGAAAGCAAGGACCTTTTAAAAATCAAGTGATCGATGAAAAAATCCAAAAACTTTTAAATATAGGTTCGATACGGGAGGTAAAGTATCCTGACTGGCTAGCTAACACAGTAGTAGTACCTAAAAAGAATGGCAAATGGCGGGTGTGTGTCGATTATACTGATTTAAATAAAGCATGTCCTAAAGATTCATTTCCCTTGCCACATATAGATCAAATGATCGATGCAACCGCAGGTCATGAATTGTTAAGCTTTTTAGATGTATATTCTAGTTATAACCAAATCAAAATGGACCCTTTGGATGAAGAAAAAACTTCCTTCATTACTAACCGGGGGACCTATTGTTATAATGTTATGCCGTTTGGGTTAAAAAATGCAGGTTCCACTTATCAAAGGTTAGTGACAAAAATGTTCCAAGAACATTTGGGCAAAACAATGGAGGTTTACATCGATGATATGCTTGTAAAGTCAATACAAGCAGTAGATCATCTACAACATCTCTCTATCACTTTTGATATTTTACGCAGGTACAATATGAAACTCAACCCGAAAAAATGTGCCTTCGGAGTACAATTTGGTAAGTTCTTGGGATTCCTTGTGTCTAACGGAGGAATAGAGGTAAATCCAGCACAGATAAAAGCTATAGAAGAAATACCTGAAATCTTGAGAAATAAAAAAGAAGTCCAAAGATTGACAGGAAGAATAGCAGCCCTAGGGAGATTTATTTCTAAGTCTTCAGAAAAAAGCTTTAAATTATTTGCATTTCTTAAAAAGAAAAATCAGTTCGAATGGACTGAAGAATGTCAACAGGATTTAAAAGACTTGAAGGTCTTCTTGTCAAAACCACCATTGCTATCAAAGCCAAAAGAAGGAGAAAGATTATACATCTACCTGGCTGTCTCAGAAATTGCCGTAAGTGCAGTACTGGTAAGAGAAGAAAGAGGTAAACAATCTCCCATTTATTATGTAAGCAAAACTTTACTAGATGCAGAGACTAGATATCCACATCTAGAAAAATTAGCTTTAGCATTAATAATGGCATCAAGAAAATTGCGTCCTTATTTTCAATGTCATCAAATTACTGTCGTAACTTCATATCCTTTAAGGAATATTTTGCATAAACAAGAACTATCAGGGAGATTAGCCAAACGGGCCATAGAATTAAGTGAACATGATATAACATATCAACCTAGAACTGCAATTAAGTCACAAATATTGGCCGACTTTGTAGCTGACTTTAGTAGTAATATTACTCCTGAAGTAGAAAAGGAATTACAGCTCTTCAATGGTATAATCCCAGGTCAGTGGACCCTATTTACAGATGGCTCTTCTAATATAAAAGGAGCAGGATTAGGTATTGTACTAATATCACCCACGGGTGAAAAGATACGGCAAGCAATCAAATGCTATCCAATATCTAACAATGAAGCAGAGTACGAGGCTGTTATTGCAGGTTTAGAATTGGCACGAGAGTTGTCAATTGAACAAATTGAAATCAACAGCGATTCACAATTGGTGGTAAACCAAATACAGGGGACTTACATCGCTCGGGAAACTCGAATGCAACAATACCTAGAAAAGGCACGAGAACTTGTGAGACAGTTCAAAATGTGGAAAATAATACAAATACCTAGAGAAGAAAATGCTGAAGCAGATGCATTGTCCAACCTCGCAGCAGTTACGGACGTAACCAATAAAGTAAACACTATCGTTGTACACCTCTTCCATTCGACAAAGATCAAAACAAGAATGAGGTATCTTTCAATAATTTAACTTGGGATTGGAGAAACGAAATTCTTAACTTTTTGCAGAACGGTACCGTGCCTGAAGACAAAAAAACAGCTCAAGCGCTCCGTCGCAAAGCAGCGAGATACTGTCTAGTTCAGAGCACCTTGTACCGCAAAATGTTTGGAGGACCCCTAGCTAAGTGCCTCGGACCTAACCAGACGGAGTTTGTGATAAGAGAAGTCCATGAGGGCCACTGTGGAAATCACCCAGGTACAAGATCTTTGGTAAAAACCTTAATCACAGCAGGATACTACTGGCCTAAGATGGAAGAAGACGCGGAGAATTTCATATCAAAATGTGACAAATGTCAGCGGTTCGCCAATAATATGCACCGACCAGCAGAATTGTTACATTCTATTATATCACCATGGCCCTTCATGAAATGGGGAATGGATATAGTAGGACCTCTTCCCCCAGCTAAAAGTCAGGTATGGTTCCTACTTGTACTTACTAATTACTTCACAAATTGGGTAGAAGCATAAGCATTCAAACAGGTGCGTGAAAAGGAGGTTAAGAGTTTCTTATGGAGAAATATAATATGACGGTTCGGAATTCCAAAGGAGATCGTGTGTGATAATGGCCCACAATTTATAGGCTCTCAAATCACAGAATTCTTCGTCAGCTGGAAAATCAAATGGATCGCATCAACACCATATCATCCCCTAGCTAATGGACAAGCAGAATCCACGAACAAAATCATCATCAACAGTATAAAGAAGCGGTTAGACAGAGCCAAAGGCAATTGGCCCGACGAATTACCAGCGGTGTTATGGGCATACAAAACTACATCAAAAACAGATACGGGAGAGAGTCCTTTCACACTCGTTTATGGCTCAGAGGCATTAATACCCGTAGAAATTGGCGAACCAAGTCTGAGAGTGACGACAGTTACGGAACAAACGAATGATGTTCAACTCCAAACCAATTTAGACCTTCTCGATTCACGAAGAGATGCGGCCTTAATACAGATGGCAGCTCAAAAGCAAATCATAGAACGATACTACAACCGCAAATCTCATCTCAGATATTTCAAAATTGGGGACTTTGTACTTAAAAAGGTCTTCTAGTCAACAAAGGAAGCAAGAGCTGGCAAACTAAATCCAAATTGGGAAGGTCCCTATAAGGTCTGAGGCATAGCAGGGAAAGACGCGTACGAGTTGGAAGCCATGGACGACAGGATTCTACCAACGAGCTGGAACACCATCCACCTGAAGAAGTACTACTTCTAAGGAAAAGAAGTACCCCTGGTCAGGTATCGCTTGATCGATTTTATCTTTGAATATTTAAACTTTACTAACGTTTTTAGATGATAGGAAAAAAGCTAATCCATCACCAGATGATAACATTAGACCTGGAAAGACGCGAGGAAATAACACAATTCCTGATCTAGGGTTACACTTTCTGATGGATATTTTAAAGGGTTAAGCAGTCATCATCTAAAAAAAGTATATACCTTCGAGTCCGGAATGTTTTCCCTTTTTAGGGAAAGGACCACAAAGAAGGAATAATCAAGTGCTCGAGATCTAATTCTTCAACGCTCAAACACTTGGGGGACTATATAATATGGAAGGCCAAAATGAAGCAAAAGACTACCAGAAGTCAGAATGCTCGAGCCTAAAAGAACCATTCACCCAACAAGTCAAGTGATACGAGCAAAAGAACTGAAAACTCTGGCACAAGAATTACGAAAGCCTACTCTGAAAACCCTCGAACCATGTTCAGGTTAGAAGGCAAAATATTAGCTACGAAGAAGAAATGTACATCTCTTATACAAAAAACTGTTACATCTAAAACAGTTAGGGATAGAAGATCATCATCATTGTACTTAGCCAAAACTGTTGTAATCAAAACAGTTACGAAATCTTTGTACTCAAATAGAAAACTGTTATTCAAATAAAAACAGTTACGGATGAAAGATCAAAACCCTTGTATATATTCTCAAAACTGTTATCAAATAAAACAGTTACGGATTACAATACATTTCTCTCGTACTTACAACTGTTGCAAATAAAACAGTCATGGGGAAAAACCCAATACTTACGAAAACTGTTACTAATGAAAAACAGTTACTTCCTTGTATTAACTCGAAAAAACTGTTATCTACTAAAAACAGTTACGAAATACAAGTGATTATCAAATCTGTTAAAACAAAACAGTTGCAACATGAGTTTTAGATGACAAACATAACACATGTAAAATGTTGTGAAAGTTCAAGCAAAAACCTCTCACAAAAACATTCTTAAACATGTGAAACATTCCTATCACTCTATTGCATTTTCAATGAAGTAGAGACGTCTTCTTCATTAAAATGTCCCTAATTCATAAACAAAGCCTCTTATAAACAGAGGCTAAAAAGCTTATACTACACCCATCATAAAAGGGTTCAAAGTAAAGCACGCATCTTTATGCAAAGAAAACTTAGAGGTACGAACAGAAACCTCACAAAAGCAACACAAAGCAATAAACTTGAGTAAAGAGTAAGGCTCAAACTCATAACAAAAGTCTCAAAAATATTGATATAAAAACGGCTAAGTTAAAAACTAAGTACTAAACTAGTACTTAGCCGCATAGATATATACATTTTTTGCCCCTAAATTGTCAATTGGGGACTTTAGAAGTTTCAAATTTACTCCCGATGGAGATGGGAGTAATTACACCAATCCAATAAAAAAGAAAAAACATGGGTGACTAAAAGTCTTCATTCTCTAGGAGGAGGAGGAGAACCAGCATCTTCTGAAGAATCGTCTGCTTCTTCCTGGGCTTCATCAGCTGGAGAGAGATCAAAACCTTGCTGAGTCTTCTCCATAGCTTCCCTAGATTTTGCAATCTCAGCATCAAGGTCAAAGCCTTCTCGACTCATTTCCAACAATGTGTCATGGCGAGCACTCATATACGCCCAACTCACATCAACAACCGTTGATTCTTCAAGGTCACTATAGTCCCTTGACCAAACCTGAATCTCGCCCTTCAAATTATCATTCTCAGTCAGTGGCTTCCAAGGCAACCTTTAGAGATGCAATTGATTCCTCCAAAGTCTGAACCTTCATTTGAGCTTCACGGAGATCTTCTTGAACCTTGGAGAGATTACGCACAAGTTCACCAGAATATTCCCCTTTCTCCCCCAACATGTGCTTCAGGTGCCGGATTTCCTCCGTAGCTTTTGATAGTTGCTCAGCAAATGAAGGTTCAAGAACATATTTATCCTTATTGACCTGGCTGAAAGAAGCTTTCTCCACTGCCAGCTCTGCCTTAACAACCTTCAATTTCTCCCTCAAGGTATCTCTCTCATCCTCTAAAGCTCCCATCTCTATTCGAAGACTGTCGTACTGTGCTTTAATATCATCAAGCCCCCGGAACACTTTCAACTCATTTTCATAATTGGAAACTCTCTTCATAAGCTCCAAACCAATAAGGTGCGTCTCCAAAAAAAGTAAAACAATCAAATATGTTAAACTGTTAATTAAAGAACAACATGTGTGCAAAAGTTCTTTCAAAGTACATACCTTTAAGGAGTTGTGCACCACCTCATTGGCCCAAGTAAGAGTTGCGTGGCTATCAAGCTTGGACCTCTCCTCAGAGCCAATTAAAGGCTTAGGACATACCTCTAGCTCAGCAGTCTTCTTGATGAGGCTTCCACCGGTTGGAACCTCAATTGTAACTCTTCTCATCTCCCTGCTGGAAGACCCTTCTTCTATAACAGAAGGCACGGAAGCAAGGACGGAAGGGACAACGGAAAAAGAGAGGGACCGGAAGCTAAAGAATCCGCGGGCACTTCGATAGAGACGGACGAAAAAGAAGCTGAAGAAATAACAGGTATGGGAGGAAGAACAACAACCATAGAGTGAGGAGCAGGAACGACAACAAAACCTGGATAGATGGTAGCCAGGGGAACATCATCAGGGTCCATTTCAAAACCTTCATGAAATAGACGCTCAGCAGGATCTCGAGTTGGGGACTAGGATTGATCACGAGAAGAAGAAGGTCTAATTTCCAACACGGAAGAAAGAGGCGCGGGAAAAGACTCATCGTCTGAAACTACCCGCCTTCTTCTCGCCTGGTGCACTAAAGCACCCTCTTCTTCATCCTCATCTTCTCCTCCAAAGCGAG